>JACCGJ010017406.1:0-47932 GCA_013407085.1 Atriophallophorus winterbourni
TTGTCAGGCAGGATCGTTTTTTTCCTGAATCCATGCTGTGCCTAGGAGATTAAATTATTAATCTCAAAGTGATTCCGTAAGGCATTAGCTATTATGGACTCCATTACTTTTGATAGCACTGGTAATAACGCTATCGGGCGATAGTTTAATGGATCATTTCTTTTGCCACCCTTGTAGATGGGACTAATCAGGGCAGTTTTCCAAGTTTCTGGTACAAAGCTCTGCTCGAACATCATCGTGAATACGTCAGATGTCGGTATTGCCAACTCGGAAGATAGATTGTGCAAAATGTTTGCGTGTATATTGTCTATTCCGGGTGAGCCTGTTCTCTTCATCGTCATTAATTTTGATTGGACAACGTTGAGGGGAACTCCACCCCCTGAAGAATTGGCAGGCTGTAGCTGTCAGAGTTTAAGGGCTGTCTATGGGTCGACACTTGTGAGATAACTGATGCGAATTGTTGTCGGAAAACGTAGCGCAATCTTTAAATGACCTCACTATTCCAGTACCAGAGACCAGTGGCGGTATTCCCATTTTAACATTCCGGAGGTCGTTGATGTGTCTATACAATGCTTTGAGATTTATAATGTTTTTTTTGGACAAGACTGATTTGGTAATCTTTTCTGTCTTTTCGAATGAGGCAGACACACTTATTTCGCAATAACGTGTAGTAGCACCAAGTTATCCCAGACGGATCGTCCAAGTATTTGAACCAGGCATTGTCACGCTTACACATCCATTTCCGAGTACTGCTTCTGAGAGGCTGTTTCGGACGCTGTTTGCTGGATATTATTTTCACTTTCGATGATAAGTCAATGATAATACGAAGTTGGCTGAAAAACGTTTCCCAGATTTCCTTAGCTGATTTGAGTTCAAGGAAATCCCGTCGATTTGCAGTAGTAAGAGCTCGAAGCAAGTCATAGTTCACAGTTGTATACGTTCGTTGAGTATTTCCTGCTGGTTCGTATTGATAAGTATAATCAAATGTCATGACAACATGATCACTCAATCCGAGTGGAGCTGTATAGGAAACAGATTCTATCATGAGTTCTTCGTTTGTAAGTATGAGGTCCGGGCTAGATGGGGTTTGTTCAGATTGAAATCGCGTTGGTTTTTGCACATGGTTGTAAAGAGTGGTGCAAATCATTATTTCTTGAAGAAAGCTTTTGAATGAATCGTCACCAGTAATGTGTGTTGCAAGGGTCGGTACATTAAAATCACCGAGGAGGAGCGAATGTGAATATGTGAGCTTCAATGCAAAACGTATTGCATTAGAAAGAACAGTGTCAGCGGCAGATGATGAAGAAGGGGGTCGATAAATCAATGCTAAGAGGCACTTACGTTTATCATGTAAGTCAAAAGAGCAAAACAATGTATCTGGGACATCTAACTCGGGGAAGAGAAGTATAGTGCAGTTGATGCTTTCATGTAAGTAGAGGAGGACACCGCCACCTTTTGTTGCTCGATCTTTTCTGTAAATCATCATATGAGGAATTTTGAGTTCAGAGTAATGTATAGAGTTACACAACCAGGTTTCTGTCACTGCAATCAAATCCCAAGACGCCACGGTCGAACGTGAATACAGTTCAGTGAACTTGCCCAGAAAGCTCTGAGCATTAGTGTAACAACAAGATCGAGATTTGAATTTTGTTGCAGATGAAGAGCTCATATTAGTGGATTTGCCGACCCAGAATTGGTCGGCTGCTCCACGATTTTTGTCTCAGGTGCATTTGAGTGACTTGGTAGCGAAGTCATTTCAGGAACAATAGTGTTGGTGCGTTTTATGTCGTACACAGCCCGAATACGAATTTTAGAAGGTGCACATTTTCGACATTGATACCACGCCTCGAGTATTCTATCCTTCATCTCATCTGTGCGGAATGATATTTTGATATTTTTCGGTATAAGATGCATAACATGAGTCGTTATTATGTCCTTTAAACCTAGGACCTCTTGTAAAAATCTCCATTCACTGCAATCGTGTTGCAGACGTTTGCTGGATTCTACTTCGTTCAAAATGGGTACACCATGAACTATAACAGCTCTGCGATTTGTAGCCTCTTTTGAAACTTCCGGATTATTACGACGAATTTGCCGTTTTTCCCACGGAACGTCCGGAAATATTCGCACAGTCGATTTGTTTACAACTAAGAGGGATGAGGCGAGCAACAAATTTTCTACATCTAGGACGGGCATGAACACTACACGCAGTAACCTGGGTGTGTTCGCACGAGGTGAGTTCAGGGATCTAAACAATCGTGTCTGCAATGATGTCTAAGCTTCTGCAGAGGTCATTCCATTGTTTCCTATCATCTGCTTCGCGTTGCTTTAGCGATGGCGAAGTTGATTAATGAGATTACTACATATTACCGTTAGATCTTCAATGTTTATCTTTTGGGGGGTTTTAGTGTTCAAAGACATCGGTCGAAGCTTATGCACATCCTTCGACAATTCAGCACTTCCAATCACTTGACTACATGTCTGATTCGCAGACTCATCGGTCGTACCGAGCTGTTGGAAAGGACCTTGGTCGATTTATGGAGAAATCAGCGTTTCCGCAGTAGGTAGCGCTTCCCTGTAACTCTTGCGTTTAATGCGGTTAGGGACTGCGTTTAGAACTGGTTTCAGCGCGTTCTGACACGCAAATGTTTGGGAAGACTCTAACGTGTTTTCAAGCCGTTTATGGTTCGCCTCTACAGCGAACATGCGTCTTTCCATAATTGAATCAGTGTTTTCGGCTCTTGATAAATCACTAGTTACTTTCAATCTGCATGGATTACATATATAATTTTTTATTATTAATTAGAGTCACAGATTCTGGTGATAAATACTTTTCACAGTTCGCATGAATAGCAATTGAACACAAGTAACATTTAATTTGACGCGATCTGGGACTTAACAGCTTTTGACAAAGTTTGCACTTTTTACAAGCCGCGTCGTCAGGTCCATTTAGGGTCACGTCGGGTCCGTTTAAGGTCACGTTGTCAGTCATCGTTACAATTTCGCGAGATCGAGTCGATACACTGAGCGAAGCGGTCGATTATCAATCGGTTTCTCTCGGTGGAGTGCAAGAACGAGTGGATTTGATGCAATGCAATCCAACGGCCAGTAAAATGGCGTACACTTTCACGTAAATGCTGTTCTGTGACATTTGATCCGACAGTGTTGAAATAACTGTCAGCAAATACCAAATAGCGAGATATTCCTGATAGTATCCGAGTTGTTGCGTTATTCAGGATTGGAATCAATGTTGCCCGCGTATGCAATGTTGGGTAGAAACTTGAAGTTTTGATTTTCAAGAATTCATTCGAAGATAGTATATTCCGAATGACGAAGTTGAGACGAGTTCAATGATATAAGAACCGTCTATATCGTCAATAGAGCGAGCAATAAGATCTAAAAGTATGAGAGCACAAATTTGTACGTCCGCATCGTACGATATGGTATTTAATGAGCCACGTCAATGGAGATGAATGTAAAGTCGGCAACGTTTACTGTTCGCATCAGGCGAAAATTCATTCAATGATAAATTATTTGAATTCATATATAACTTATCAAGACGCCATACTTCTCAATTGCCGATCATGGCCGACTTTAATCTTCCGCTTTTTTATTCAAGAAGTGTACATTCCCTGAAGTCGTTCGAATTAAATTCGAGAAGAATATCGAACTCACTCCACTGAACAACGACGTCGACCAGCCAACTCGCATACGGTGTCTTGACAAAAGTTAAACCATTGGCATTGCTTTAATGCCTGAACCAACCGCGGTAAACACCTACAAAAACCGGCTTCAATAGAAAAGAGTGACCACGCAGTACTTGTGTTAGATAACGACTGAGCGACGAGACAAAAGATTATCGGAAAATATTGCACTCATCAGATATTAGTTTCCAGGATGAACACATCCAAGACTTTGTTTCCATGGAATCTGGCTCGTAGTACAATACATTCCTTAAATACTTGAATTCGAAAATCAAAGAGAACTCGAGTTATATACCACGCAAATGCCAGCACAACTACCAGTGGAACCAAGAAATGGTCAGCTAGAATAAAGGGAGTTATGTGTAACTCATAATAATCTTGGTACGGGAGCAACTTGGAAGCGATTCTTAAAGATACGGAATCACTTCACTTTTCCTGTAAGAGAAGATCGAATTCAGTTCCAATGAACGTTGCTAACGAAAATAGAAAAGAATCCTTAGTTTCTCTACCAGATAGTAAATGAGTGAACAAGTGATAAACAATGTGGCTTCTCAGTTCCAACTCCCAACTTAATATCTCATTCTGCCTAAGGTGCCACCGATGCTTTAACAAGATTTTACTTACTTATCTTTAATCCTAAGCATTCTATCGAGTATCAAGTTTTATCAAATTTGCCAGAATTGTATATATTAGGTGGAACGACCGTCAATGAATAAACGTTCATGCAGGAAATTTATAAATTAAACGAAAAGTAGTCCCATGTCGCAGACAAAATAACCCCGGCCATACTTCACAGGTGTTGCATTTCTCTGACTGCACCTCTCACGCAGGTGTTCAATCTCATCATTCATGACAGTGGAATATTTATGCAATGGGAAGCAGGGATGAGTACTCTTAATTATAACGGTGGTAATCGTCCAGATAGAGAAAAATCAAAATTAATTTAGCAGATTGTGACTGCATGCACGTGAGAAAATTAAGAATTTATAAATATGTTGACTGCAGCACAACAAGGTTTTCGAAGAAATCGTTGCTGTGATAGTCTAAAATTCTTACTACGTTTGAGGATTGAACCAAGGCACTAGACAAAAGTGATGCTGTATATACTTGCTACATCAAAATTTCCAAAGCTTACGATAGAGTCATCCATGAGATTTAAACCAAACATTTTGAAGCTCATGGTTTAGTGCGAGTTTTGCTGAATCGCTGAATCTTTGCTGAATCTTACTGGGAGACAAAAACAAGTTCACGTTTGCAACGCGCTCTCTAGAAGAGTAAACGTATGAGGTGGAATTCCTCAGGGCTGGGTGCTTGGACCTCTTTTATTCTTGGTTTATATGAATGATTGGTGAAGCATATTTGGTGTAATTTGATACTGTTTGCCGATGATATCAAAAAGATGGAAACGTGTTAGGACGTTTAAAGTATTAATGGTCTTAAAACGGGATCTGTGGACTTATACTATTGGTCCTTGTCAAATGTGTTGCCCGTAATCCTAAGATATTTCAAATGCCGTGACTTGACAAATCTCTGCATTATAGTTATCAACTTGGCAAGATGTCATCTTAATACCGTGGAAAGGAGCTTGGTTTCTGGGAGTCTTGCAACTTTAAGCCCGGGCATCATTGCTGTAAAGTGTATAATACATCCTGCCATATCTTCGGTCCGTTTGAGAGGATATTTGAGAGTTTAACACCAGAAACCTTACCCCGGCTAATTAATGAATACTTATATCCTGGTATGGAACACTCAAACCAAGCCCGGACACCATGGCTGAGGAATGATATTGAACTAATTGACAGGATTCATTATTGTGCGACTAATTTGGTCTCTGCTTACAAAACTTTGCCTTTTAAGACTGTACGTCAAAACTTAAACCACATGAACTTACTCAACTTCCAATAGGGAGTGAACTTAGGATGACATTCAAAAATGTGCACACCGAAAATCATCCCCCTTACTAAAGGACCTTACTCGGACACACAAACATTAAATAGCTTTAAATATTCTACATTCACGGCTGGATATTCGTCGAAATACTTTCTCAGTCAGAATTCGTTTTACGTGATACCCCTTGCCCAAAGTAATCCTACGCTTGGAATCACTCAAGGAGTGCGTTTCTAATCTCAATGAATACATGTTGAATCATGCGCGATTTCTTGAATTATCTTTGTAACTCTCTAAATATAGTTAATGTGTTGTTGTTATGATAAATGCTTTTTCTACCATAAACATTTCTGAGCTCTGAGTTCTGAAATCACAATATGATTGTATAGTTGAAATCCGTGATTCTTTGCGAGAGCCTTATTTAACAGTGCTATTCAAGTATAATATTCTATAAATCTCTTGTTATATATATATATATATATATATATATATATATATATGAGTTAATAGATGTCATATAATTACAATTCAAACTTTAGCGAGTCGTGGGTGTACCAGTAAGTTAAAATCCCTTTTTAAATCACTGTGAAATGTCGGTCAACAATTTTTAACAATTAATGGCAAGATTTATGACCTATTATCCTAATCGTTAAACTTCCAGTTAGAATACCAGGTATCGGCATTGCTAGAGGTACGATATTATAATCTTATTAAATAAAGTCTCTATGGTATAATTTCTCATTATCTCATTTTATTAAGCGCAAATCATAAAATGCTAATATTCTCGAGTGCAATTTATGTTTTGCTTTATGGTGAATGATAAAATAAAAAAATATATGAGCAACAATTATCTGGTCGTACGAGTAGGAGGAACAAATGTAACGATTGAAGTGCTTCATCTAAATTGCTATCCTTTTTTCCATTAAACGTAACATTCGTTAAATTGCGAAATTGTTTTAAATGTAGCCTCACGTTCATCATCGACATACTCATTTACAGCTTTGATAGTAACAAGTATCGATCACCAAACATTCATATAGAAATAGGTATTACCGGGACTTCAAACGTAATCGCGGATAAATTTGGATGTGATGCCTACATCTCAACTGCCACAAGCATTCAATGATGTTTTGTGTACCACTAGAGCGACATTACTACGACAGCTCATCTCCGGTATTCGTTGTAGTGTATAACGCCACTTGGCAAAAAATGGCAAAAACTCTATGAATATGGCTACTCAAGGATTTTCATATAGCTGATCATGAGATCTTTATTGTAAATACTGGTTTACATTAATTTTTAATGATTTTGCTCCAGTGAGAGTAAGAAAATATGACAAAGGTAAATGCATATTATGAAAACGTACACAACCTTTTTAAAAAAATGCATAATATGAATATAATCTCGTATAATGTTACATGATTTATAATTATCTTTACACACAAAAATGTCTTTGCCGAAATTTCGTAGTATACTATGATGAATATTTAGTTGAATCAAGATGATATATATATATATATATATATATATATATATATCATGAATTTCGAATTTCATATACTAACTAAACAGCAAACAGCAGTGAAACCTGTCCTAGGGTCTGCGATGGAAATACGTGCAAATGAGCATGTTTGTACGTATCCTACTCATTTGTATGTTCTATCTTAAAATTAAAATAAATATAAAGTCTTGTATTGAAATACCGGCAAATAAGTTACATTTCGTAAGTTAATCGACGAGCTGAGTTCATTGAACATAGAAATTTTCATTACCACTTGTATTATATTTCATCAGTCCAGTAGTTTGTCATGAAATGTGGATCAATGGGGTCAGTGCATTGTAATGTGCAAGTTTCTTTGCATTATGAATACACGATCGGTCTCAAACAAATTCCAATCGATTGTTTACAAATAGAACTTCAAGGATTCATGTGTCAACTTTTCCTTGAATAGAAAACAGGTTCCGGCAATAATACATCATGTTGCTTTTACTTGAAACAAAAGATAACAAAAAAATAAATTTTAATTTTTTATAGTAAATTTGGCTATTCGGAAGTATTTTATGAAGCACATTTAAGATTCAGTTATTCGTGTTTGAACGAGTTACCACAAATGTACCCAGATTTAAACAAAAAGTACTAGTGTTTTCGGTAAGAATACTCGATAAGAATAGTCGTCGGCACATGATTATTTCAACAGACTTATATCAGATTAAGATAGTCAGTGTTCATCGAGTTGTACATAGCTATTCATGAAAAAAATACATCGATTTTGATATATATTTTGTAATTTAATTTATTATTTGTGTATCCGCAATTGATTCAAAGTAATTCAAAGATTTCTTTGTCTAAAAAGCGATTACTTTACTGTAGCCATCGATTAAAAATATAGGGAATGTATAGAAACAACAAAGGGTTTTTGTCAACATGAATATTCAGCTCATGTAATGACGTGCGAGGTTGGATTTTGTCAACATATATTTGTCAAGTTCTGACTTTAACATGTTCATGCTTGATGCACAAATGATTTTTGGGTCCAAAGAGTTCCATATAAAACAAACTCGAACCGCAAACAACAAAGTGTAGTTGTTATTCGCCTTATACCTACTTGTTAATTAGATTTTTGTTTTTCTTAAAAAATAGTTTAACATTAAAATGATGTGTTGCTCACATTCCCCAAAAAACAACTCCACTACCGGTTTCGGCCTGTTTGCCATCATCAGGTGGAGACAGTAAGATGAGGTTCAATGAGCCTTGAAACAGTGGATAAATGGTAAACAAGGTTATGCTTGAATGCCTCTGTTGCATAGGGTTCGTACAACGAACCATGATGTTCAAACACAGAATCACATAGTGATTCATGGTCAAACACACAAGACGCTTATGGATGACCAAAGTTATGTGTTGCTCACATCCCCTGAAATTACAATCCACTATCGTTTTCTGGCTGCTTGCCGTCATCAGCCCCATTAGCCCCATTAGTGATTTACTTTTACGAATGAGTGTCAACCGATCTTGACCGTGTACACTTGTATTATATCAATGTGGATACACACGAGTAGACAAATCGATTACTGATCCTGGTCATGCCGACGAGATTTAACACACCGTAGGTGTAATATAGGCTGTTTAGCGGTCAAATCAGTGGTGATAAGTTGTCTGCTATTTAGTCAAGTTCCCTAACCTGACTATCACCCTTGGTCTGACGAAACTTTTGTATCTAACCGATTGCACTCAAATTTCTTTGCATTGTGAATACACAATCAGTCCCAAATTTATTATAATCGAGTACTGCCGTGGAGACTTTAAGTTATTGCTAATCCACACCCGTCTTTCTCTTTTGTAACTGAGGAAAGTTGATGAGATCCCAGAGATAATGTGAATTGGAAGGATCTACCGACGATTTACATTTTACATCTTTGGATGTGGAATGATAGGCAGTTTCGTAATGACAACGTATGAAGTGTTTTGAGATCTTTTTATAGAAATTAGCAAGTTAGCATGCTAGTCCGAACTTGGATGTCATCCGCAAGTAAAATTATTTTACTGCGTACGATTTTAGGTACATCGTTTGCGTACACCAGAAGGAGTATTGATCCCAGGACTTAGCCTTGAGGTAGGCCTCTTTAACCTCAATAACTCTACCAGCGAGTGGTGTTAGAACACTCTAAATTAAAATTGAGCGATTTCGTTGACGGCTTCGAGAGCGGTATAGGTAATTCCTTTCGTGGTAAGTAAAGCGGGAACGACTAGATTTCCCCGGCCTTACTGTTTAGGATCAGGAATAGGAGCTTCGTTTATTTTTAACCATCAGATTAATTTGATACTCTTCTCAATCCTACCAGACAAGTTTAGTAACTTCGTTCATCAACAGATGATAGAATTCCCATGATTCTTGTTTTGTGTTCAGAATGTGGTTTTTACACATGTTTTCTGACATCTTTATCAATTTCTGTGTTTGACTTCTGATCACAAATTTCAATCCCTTTTAATTTTTTTAAACATTTAAAGTACATTTTATTTTTTCGTAGCTTCTCTGAGTTATAGATGATAATGCATTGCCGGGAATCAGTGCTAATCGGTGCCCAGTCGGTTACTCCTTGAAGGGCTATAGATAGTGCAAACGTAGCGGTTATTCTGATCATTTTATGAGCGTCACTAGCTACGTTCGCTTCAAATATATTGTCAAAAAATGACTACATGATCAATCTTTGAGGACGGTACTTTATAGCGATTTCATGGATAACATTTTCTTCACTCTTCATAACAAGTTCTAATATGATGATGTGGTTGTGCCCCATAAATCGGTGCTGCTTGGACGTGTTAAATAAAATTCACAGGTGGAATCTCGCTTTTCAGTAAATTCGGGAGATTAAATTTACCCTTGATTTGGAGGTTGTTACGATAGCTGGAAACAACAATTTGCTTTTTCTCGACTAAATTAGCATTGTATAATTCGTACTATGACGTGATCGGTAAATGAAATAAGCTCTTTCGATAGTTATTATCGTTCACAAACATTACACACCCATCATTCAAAGTCTTATCACAGGTTTCGTGCACTTGTAATTCGTTAAAAGTGCATTTAACCGAATAACTATCACTGCTTATCGGTTCCCAGCACTTTGAGCAGAGGTCAAGTTGGTTCATGTCGTTGTCGTTTGAACAATCCTAGCAGTCACAGCTTGATCGATCGATTTCGTTGTCAGCGCTGGATATCATGACGCGGTCACGCAGGTTAGTAACGTGATGTGTAGGCTAGCTGACAGATGGGCGTTTGGTCGACTCGTCGATGAAGCTGCTTTCGAACTCGTGATTTCGTCATTTAGCAAATAATCCACGATACCTGGTTAACCACACAAGTTAGAAAAAAGAATCGGGTATTAAACTGCGTAGCTCGATGCAATCTTTGCATATATAGCATTAACCGTCGGATAGTTAGACGTGGGGAAAATTTGCGTGCTTGATCAAGCAGAGTTATTCACGTCGGAAAGGTAAATTTGCGATAGATCGGCTAGCAAGATCAAAACGTATGAATTCTGATAGCTGTAGTCAAACGTAACACGGAATTCTTGGAATGGTATAAATCCGATGAGATTCAGCGTTCATATGACAAAAGTATGTGAGCAATAGAATTGCGTCTGTCGTTCAGACAATAAAGTTACTTGAAACCGTCGTGCATTTGAATGGAAATATAAATAATATAAGTCGATCACAATACAGAAGCTGATGAATACGGGTGAAAAACAGGAATGAATATACCAATTAATATAATAATTGGTAGTAAAAAAATAATATCAAAAATAGCGCAGCAATAACATATTCCTTTATTATATTAGAGACGATCGTGAAGCCATTTATTAAAGGAGAATTAACGATGTCATATCACATTACGGGCACAGACGATCAATTTTGAAATTTTTTCCTGATTGAATAACTGTAAATTTGATTAATTTTATTTACTAATCTTGAGTAGTATATCACATGGAAAATAAATTATATTAAAATGGGTTCACGATTGATACGTTCGACTCACGATATTGAAAAAAACTATTCAGTAGAAAATAATACATAATAGTGAACACAACCATCCATAGCTTTGTCAGCGTTCCAAGTACATCCATCTGTTTGTTTATTATCCAGTACAACTCAGTTGTATTTTTTCTACAATCTGATTTGATTATTTTTCTGTCAGATGATGTAAAATCCGCAGATTAATTAATCATGCATGTGAATTTTGTAAAAAAACGAGATTAATGATATATTTTTTTCTAAATTATATCGTTTAGACAATAATTTGCTGGAAACCGCCGTGTACTTGAATGGAAATATACAAAGTAAGTCGATTACAAAACAGAAGCTGATGAAGACGAGGTTAACAGGAATGAATATCACAATTAATATAATAATTGGTAGTAAAACAATTATATCAAAATAGGGCACTAATAATATATTCCTTTATTATAATAGAAACGATCGTGAAGCGATTCCATAAAGAAGAATTAACGAGCTTATATCACAGTAATGTGAAAGATGATCAATTTAGAAATTAGTGCCATAATGATTGACTATAATTTAAATTATTTTTGTGATTAATCAAATCATTAAATTAAATTTGCTTCATTGTGGTTACGTTCGAGTCGGGATTCTGAATATAGAAAATTATAGTGAACTCGAAATTTCAGTTTTTTTCACAGTTTCAGATATATATATTTAATTAGTATTGTCAGTTGTAAATGTTTTTCAGTTTCGTCAGTTAGATAATGTGAAATCCACAGATTAATTATGCATAAAATTAATTTATTAATATATATTGTTTTCGAAAAAATATCAAAAAATAACATATGATAGTCGTGGATAATGGTGTAAACGATTTTCGGAATGCTACAAGTTTTATCTGTTTGGAGCCCATAAATTTTAATCTAAGTAGATTAATGGAAGCATTATATTTGAAATTGTTGTAAAAATTAATTTTTTGGGATACAATAATCAATTGCAGGTTCAGTGCTCACAGAATTTACAAGTTAGTCGAGGTTCGCAGTAATCTATCTGCTTCCAAATTATTTAAACCTCAAAAAATTGTTTAGTTTACTTTATAAAGTTTCATAAACATTGTATTATCTCGTGAAATCCACAATCCGCTTTATCTTATTAGTTCTTATATATATTGTTCACTTAAAAACCTTCTTCATATTTTAAATTTAGTTATATTTTATAATTGTTCCTGCTGTGAAGCTAGTTTACCAGATGGATCCCCAATTGTCGTTATGATCATCTGGCCCACTTGTGGTCAACAGAGCACCACAACAGTTATGCAACTCGTTTACTCGCAATTATATTTTACAAATGCGTGTACAGTAAACTAAATATAAATCATGCGTTCGCGATCAATGTATATTGGAAATTGCATGAATAGTGCTCGTTGCGTGCCATGCGATATGTTATGTTATGAAATCAAAACAAATAGTCAATAGAAAAAATAGCAATAGCAACAACAATAGCAACATATAGTAATTGGCCGGTTGGCATATATCTCGTTAATTACTAATCATTTATCAAATTTATAGCCATCAGTGAACAGTTTATATCATTTCATATAATTAATTTTACTTATTAGTAAGTGTCACGGCAAATCCGAATACAATGTGTATTGATTTACATTCTTCTAATAATGTCTAATACAGCTCACTCATGCGGATACTAGTTCCTTGATCGCCCTTCCAGCATTTGCGGAAGGTAAACTTATAATTAAACAGGATGCCTTACGTTATATAAATTGCGACATGTTCATCGATTATTTTTTGTTATTGAACATTAACTTTTATTTTCCTTCTCAGTCGTCGAGAATGATAGACGATTTCTCGGTAGGTTGTGCATATTTGAACACAAAATAATTTAATTTTAAGTAAATTAAATTATTATAAACCAATGTTAGCGAAACTTTTACGATTATCAAAATCATCCATTATATATATTTCGCAAGTTATCAATCGTAATTTTGATTTTTTCACCCACATTTCGTCGAATTATATCGTCAATTAGTGTAAACATGAGGCATAGGGTTAATGGTATATTAAATTTGAATGACACCAAGGGATGTGGGCACTCTGAAATTTAAATAGTGCCTTTTTAAACGAAGTTACACTTGTATGCCACCGTTAAATTGTTTTCTACAACGAAATAAGCTCTTCTAATAAAGAATCACAAAATGATTCTTTGTAAAGCGAGCAAGACACCGTGTAACGTTGTACGGAAACTATTTAACAATGACACTCAAGTATAACTGTTTCACCACTTATCCGCTGATTCAAGTCTCAATGAACCCAATCTTGTTGTCTACACATGGTGACGGCAAACATCCGGAAATTGGTAGTGGTGTGTAAATGTGTGTGATATGAGCAACCCCGTAAATTGTTTGTTTGTAATCGTCATGAGCGCTTGACCAAATATCCCTTTGTGATTCTTTATGTGAACACCGTGTTTAGTTATACTAAAACTATTTGATAGTGACATTCAAGTGAAACTTTTTCACTACTTTTCCGCTGTTTAAAATCGATGCTATTTTACATTTTCAAAACATCTAATCTGTGGAGAATAACTATCAAGGTATCAAGCTTTTGGCATTACCGCACTTGAGCTTCAATGACGTCGCAATATCGACAAGAAAGCTTTTGAAATTAAAGTGACCGTGTTTCAATAATGTAAACGAATTTAATTGAAATCTGTTAAGGTATTTTTGGCTAACCTTTCGCATCTGACACCCTACTTTAGATCAAGGGAGATTGTCATTACAAGGAAAATGCCTAGTTGCATTCCACCTACCAACTTCATTTAACCTTACCGCTAGGCAAGCCAAGGGGGTGTCAAGTCAAGTAGGATTGAAGGATTCACGGTTTCAAAATTACGGTGTGAATGAAAATGTGGAAAATATAATAGTGTTAAAGGAATAGGCGTATTCGGGAACGGTGAACGATTAGCATTCGCAACACTCTAATAGAAGTGGAATGTTTCCGAGTATTATTAAAATTGTCACGACACAATTATTAAGCAAATAAATATGTAAAAACCAATTACTGAACTTAACTTAACAATAAATGCATTTGTAGTTTGGATGACGCCATCGAACAGTACGTTCTAAGCATTAAATTTGCTAAACTAATCTGATCATACGTAAATATACCCGTCCGTACCCTGTTGCAATGGTTTTTTTCAGTTACAATAACGGAATACGACACAAACATTAGTAAGATCACTATTTCTTTCTATACTGTGCATATTTATTCAATGGCGGATGGAAGAATCTGAGTTTGACTCTGATATACTATACACCAGCGACCAGATTAATTTTAAGTATTGGTAAGCGTAGATGCTTATACGAGAAAAGCAAAAAAACATCTTATCAAATTCATTTAACTATTATCTGCAGTGACATTATTGACAGTATTTTATTTTACAATTTTAGCCATAGCTGTAACTGATTATGAATCAAAAATATCAAAATCATCTGCTCTGTTTACTTCGTACTTTCTATATCCAAACCGGATGTACATCTCGCATCGCATTGAATTACATGTGAAATATCAATGACATCTATCATAGCGGTTATATCAAAACCATGAACTAGCAAACTTATACTCCTACCATGATTACTGAGTGACCCTTACTACGCAGCTAACAATTGCATTAGCGCTTAATACGATAAATAATTTCTTCAAAGTACACAGGCGACAGGGTGTGGCGGTCAACCCAAACATATTGGAATTACTGATTTGAAATGAAAATCGGTCAAAATGCAGATGTCTCATCATCATAAAGTAGGTTTGAAACATGACTATTTTCATCATGTGTATACAATAATCAGTGTATGTAACACTAAGTATAGTAAAATATTCTATAATAAATGTTTGAAGATCATTCACCATATCTATCCTCATGATATGCAGTAAGCCTAATATTCAGTGGGACACGTGTAACGGATCAATTTACCGGTGTCCGAACAGCCTTAATTATATAATTATATGGCAATTTCTGTTTAATTATATTTTGTGTGTTCCCGATTCTTAAAATGTCAAATTCACTTACAGTACATTCATGCCAACTTAAATGATTCTCAGTGGGCGAAGCGGAAATTCTACAACAGAACGAAAGAAAATAAAGGTTTATATAAATTTCGTCTCTTAATTTGAAAACATGTTGGTCTTGAGGTCCATTAGAAAAAACATTTTGATCAAGTGACAATGTTCAAATTAGGGTTGGAATTATATCTTCTAAGTTTCCTAAGCCGTTTTTGGTGCATATTTTTGATGATTATTTTAAGTAAGACCAGAGTAAAGTTTTAAAACACTAAAGGTAGCTATTCCAAATTTATTTAAAGGTAATAAAGGAATAATACAAGGAAATAAATTGAGGAGTTTTGGCTGCATAGAGAATATATAGGTAGTATTATAGTTGCCATAGATTTATACGAACTGGTGATTGAAAACAGTCCCAAGTCGATTCAATATTCAATATATATTTTTAAAAATGCGAATATACATATAAGATTTAAACAAGTGCTACGTTCATGTTTGCATCCATGTGGTTCAAATGAGGAATATGGTTAATTTCATGTCTTGTATGGAATGGGGACATATCGACCGGAGATATGTGTTCCAGAACATATAGACAGGGTTTTAAACCATTAATATGAACAAAAAGCTCATTTGCAGGATCATCCGTCACACAGGCTACGACCGTTTTGTGCTCTTTGCAGTGATGGGAAAGGGATAATACGATCAGAATCCGTATGCGCTTGGATTTTGGTCCATTCACAGTATATTTTGGCGAAAAGGAACTCAAATGTGTCCACAACAACAGCATTAGAAATATCAAGAATACACGCAATGTATCGCCGCTGCTTGACGTCGTGCTCTACGGTTTCTTGAATCGATGCTGAAGAATGATGTTCTGCTACAAAAAGTAGAACTATACTTCGTAACACCGTTGTATTACATGGCGTTCAAGCTACCCATCCTTTCCCACCATGGTACAGCGGGATATATGTGAAAGTTTAAGTCGTGATTTTCCTTGATTAGGTACGCATTCAGCATCGTATTTCAATGTGATTTTAGCAAACGACTTTGACCAATATGAGCTGAAGTTGAGTGGCGAGTGAGACGGGTCACATTGTCTGGAATTACATGTTCAATTTGCATTAGGAGGCAAACTTCTCCAGCTCGCGTTTCTGATTGCTTTCAAACAGGCCTTTTTAGGACTCGCTAACCTTTCATGCGTATGAAGAGTTATTATTGCGTATCAGAACGTCAGACATTTTAAAATATAAACCATTTTCGGCTTGACTTTGTGAGTCGTGTACAGCAGCTTTAAAGGGCACAGCTGTGGTCGACTGTAACTACACATATCCCATGTCACAGAAGCCATTTGTTTTCTCATTGCTCTCGGGATAAGGTTCCTCGCCTACACAGCTTGATAAATCGATTTTTTGTCTGTATATTGGATCCCGTGATGCGGTCAAACATGTTAGTAGCCTGAAGTGATTTGTTCGGCTGTGATGGGTGTTTGGTCTACGGGTCGAAGTGACTGTTTTGAAACCTGTGATTTCGTCATTTAGCAAATAATCCACTATAACTCGTTACCTACACAAGATAAAATACAGAAACAGGTGTCAAACTACGTAGCTCGACGCGATCTTTGCAATGATATAAAAAACCGTAGAATAGGTAACGGTTGAAAATGTTTGCGTCTGTGATCTAATTGAGATATTTATGTAGAAACAATAACTTTGCTGCTGATCGGTTGACAAGAATAAAACAAATAAATTCCGATAGCTATAATGGAAAGTAACACAATTCTTGGAATGCGAGAAATCCGAGCAGATTAGGCGAAGTTATGACCAAAAGAGTCATGGCAACAAAATGCGACCGCTAATGATTACACATTTTGGGAAATTGAGTTTTCAGCATTCCCAGTTGGAACGTACAGTATCCACCGCAGGAATCATCAGGAAGTTTATTTTTAGCGAACTTGGCCCATTACCTTTGTAATTCGCTGAGGAAGGCAGTCTGAAATTATCAACGACGACAACTTTTCGACACGAATATTATCGAACAGAAAACACAAATGCATGTAGTGATGTTCAACTCGCTCGTTAGTTTCATGATTTCCAGTCAGCTCTGGAACTCCAAGGATGATGAGATTGTAGTAAGATGTGCTTCTTTTGTTGCCTGTATTGTTCATCTGTTCGCATCTCGGAATATCAGCAAAAATACGAATATTTAATGAAGTGTAAGACCGAAGTAGGCAAGAATTTAGTAGAAAGTTTTCCAAGTCATGCTCACTTTTTAAGTTAAACCTCAACTGTCTATGTTTATCTTGATGAGGTGAATCACGCCGTCTAATTATAGGAGTAAATGCTATGGGGCCTACGGTTCCAAGTTTCATAATTCCACACAGTTCCTTCCATTTTTCCTCATCGTGTTTTTGCGGGTCTTTGAAGAGTGTGCATTCAGGATCAGGAACGTCAGTACAAATGACACTCAATGAGCGTTCCTTAAGGTTGGTCAGAATGTTATTTCGTTTCGCTAAAGCATTATCCGTTTTGTTATCAGTTGAGTGCGCTAATGCTCGTTTTTTATTCGTGGATTGATTCGACTTTCGTTCCGACACTTTCAAAGCGCGTGGATCATGAAAAACCTCAGTTTTTGATAGAATGCAGGTCTCTATGTTGATAATCGCATTTTTGCCTTGCTGCCTCCCTAGAAACGGAGATGAAACACGAACTACACACTTAATTCTAGGCATTAGTTTATGAATCAATAAGTCATTATCAAATCTTCAATTCTCTGTATACTGTCCACTTGACTCAACATTCTCAGTCTGTGAGCTCACAGTCGTCTCTGTTTGGTTTCTAATTTCATTTCTGCACGAATGACAGAAATAGCAATCGCCCCCGCGTTTCATCTTTATTGATTCAGGATTCAAGATTCAAGATTCAAGAATTTATGGTATAAAAAAGCTCATAGCTCTACAACACCACAGGATATTCTTATAAGGGCAATAAATATATATACAAAATAGATTGAGTCATTAGGAAGATCGGCTGTTTTGTAGTTGCAAAAAAATGTCATGTATTGTGGCGGTATGATGGGTAAAAAATATTGGTTTTGAAAAAAAAATCATGTTATATAAACGGGATGTAGTGTATAATTTCTACGCATTAATATATATAATTTGTTCCTGAAAATCCTTTCACTAGATGATTGGACAACATCTGACGGTAGGGAGTTCCATAAGAAACAAACGCGCACCGAATAGAAGAACCGACGGCAGTTCCGGTGGGAATGTGGAATATCAAATGCCAATGGGTGAGTACATGTGGCATGGCTTGACCGGAGGCAAAATAGATGCCTCAGAGGGTGCGCCTTTGAGTTCATTATCTTTTTAGTTAGGATTAGATCAAATCGAACCCTTTTGCGATGCAGTGTATCCAAATTAAGCTGCTCAAGTCGATTCTCATATGATAGGTTGAGGAGACAGCCAACCATTTTAGTTGCTCTGTGATAAATCCTCTCGAGCAGCTTGATGTTCTTTTGTAGACACGGCGCCCAAGCTTGCACTGAGTAATCCATCACCGGGTTAATATACGTATTCATGAGCGTGGAGAATGATTCTTGGAAAAAATGACCGAAAATACGACGAAGCATACCCAGCATGCGGCTAGCTCGGTTGTAAACAGCTTCGCATTGCATGCTAAGCTTAAGACTTCCACTAATCCATATGCCGAGGTCTTTTTCTTTGGTTGTCCATTCCAGTTGATTTGGTCCAAGGTTGTATGAGAATGGGAAATCTGTGCCTGTTTGCAACATTTTACACTTTTGGAAGTTGGATGGAAGTTTATTTCTCTCCGACCAGCTGTTCAATATATCCAAATCGCTTTGTAAGCGCAAACAGTCTACGCTTGACCTGATTCGCATCCAAAGTTTAACATCATCCGCAAAGAGAACCATTTTGGCTGTGACAAGTTTCGGAAGGTCTTTGATGTAGACCAAAAAGAGAACCGGACCAAGTACCGAAGCTTGTGGGACACCACTAGTGGCTTCGATTTCCCCAGGCATCACACCATCGATACGTACATTTGCTTTGCGATGAAGAAGGTAACTTCTCAGCCAGGCAAGAAGGCACCCATTAATACCAACATCGTGCAGCTTGCGCAGGAGTATAGAATGTTCCACGCGATCAAACGCTTTTGGTAGGTCCAAGTAACAAGCATGCACGCAACCACCATTATTCACTGCGTGCGTCCGATCATCCAGTGTCTCCATTAGGTTAGTCAAGCAAGAACGAGACTTACTAAATCCATTTTGCTTTCTGGACAACAAGTTTTGGGCTTCGAGATGACTCACAATTCTTTCGCACACAATTCGCTCCATAATGTTTGAGATCACTGAAAGGAGTGTAACAGGGCGGTAATTTGCTGAAGAACGAGTTCCACCTTTGTAGATGGGTGTTATGATTCCTTTCTTTCAGTCATTAGGTACAACACCCTCGCTCAAGAAGTGATTAAAAAACAAAGTGGTTCACACAATTGACTGCCGCATAACTTTAGGATTGCAGGTGTGATTCCGTCAGCTCCCGGGGACTTATTGATATTCAACTTACGTAGATGGTGCTGCACTATTTCCGAACTGATGCATACATCGCATATAGTCTCCGGCACAATTGGTGCTAACAATTCTGACGGTTGTAATTCATCCTTGGGGTAAAAACTCGTGAATAAAAACTGACTAGAGCGTTAGCGGTTTCCAGCACAGAATCAGTAAGTCCGTTGTCGTCATGATCGGGAAAACACCGGGTTTCAGCTTCGTAGTGTTGTTAACAGTTCGATAAAGCAGTTTGGGATTTCGCTGCATTCTTACCGCCAGCTGAAGCTGGTGATATTGTTGGTCCTCTCAGATGAGATTTGTGATTTGATTTCGCAATTCGCGAATGTTTGCTTAGGTCAAATCAGTTCTGGATACCCTGTGAATAGCCCATGCCAAATTTGGCTTTGTCAACCATTTTCTAGTCCTACTGCGAATTCTGAAGTGTCGTTCTTTGCTATTATTTTTCAGGACATTTTTAGAATTGAAATAAATCATGTTGATAATGTAATCTGTCAGGGTTGTGCAATGCGAGTCCGGATCGCTGAAATTTATATTATATTCATCGAAAGCTACCATTGTATCCATCAGACCAATGTAATCCACTTTTCTATTTCGTTTTGTTTGCTTTACAATTCTACTGGCGTTGCAACGTATTGAAATAGCAGAACGAGGTGGTCGCTTCGACCCATCGGAGGGTGATACTGAACATCTTCAACGGCTGTGGCTTCGGACGTTAAGACTAGGTCTAGAACAGAAGTCAGTTGCAAATTTCGTTTTCGTGTATAATTGAAAACATGATTATACAAGGGGATGTATTCGAACAGTTAGCGAAATTTGTAGTCTAGGGATAGGGGTGGATGATCTACTCGGTTATATAGTTGAGGCAGATTGAATTCTCCCAAAATCAGCAATTGCGAATTGCGCTGTTTTCCAGCGTACTGCATTGCTTTCAAGAGTTTTTCGTTATACGCATCCAATGATGATGGTGAACGGTAAACTACACCAACGATGCAACTGTTGCCTGATTCGTGCTTCAAGTTGCACCATAAACTGTCTTCCAAATCGAGTATCAAATGTATCATTTTGATTATGTAATCTGTCAGGGTTGTGAAATGCGAGTCCGGATCGCTGAAATCTATATTATGTTCATCGAAAGCTACCATTGTATCCATCAGACCAATGTAATCCACTTTTATATTTCGTTTTGTTTGCTTTATAATTCTACTGGCGTTGCAACGTATTGAAATAGCAGAACGAGGTGATCGCTTCGACCCATTGGAGGGTGATACTGAACATCTTCAACGGCTGTGGCTTCGGACGTTAAGACTAGGTCTAGAACAGAAGTCTGTTGCAAATTTCGTTGTGGTGTATAGTCGAAAACATGATTATACAAGGGGATGTATTCGAACAGTTCGCGAAATTTGTAGTCTAGGGATAGGGGTGAATTATCTACTCGGTTATATAGTTGAGGCAGATTGAAGTCTCCCAAAATCAGCAATTGCGAATTGCGCTGTTTTCAAGAGTTTTTCGTTATACGCATCCAATGATGATGGTGAACGGTAAACTACACCAACGATGCAACTGTCGCCTGATTCGTGCTTCAAGTTGCACCATAAACTGTCTTCCAAATCGAGTTCAGTATGTGTAACGTTCATGGTGGTAAACAGGTAGTCCACCAACTGTTCCTAAGCGGTCTCTCCAAAACAGCGTCATGTTTGGAATATAGAGCTCGCGATCACTCACGTGAGGTTGGAACCATGTCTCAGTTATTGCTATGACGTCAATTAGTGCTGCTTGCAGAGATCCTTCAGTTCAGCTAGTTTGTTTACCAGGCATTGTGCGTTTGTATACAAGAAATTGATTGTGATTTTCGTATACAGTGATGAAGATGATAGCTCGTCTATTAGTCCGACCCTTCGAGAGTCGGACATCGGTCGTTTTTTTGGGATTGCCACAGTGTTTCTAATCGGAGTCTCGTCTGATTGTGGAAACCGTGGTTCATTAGAAGGCGTAGAAAGTCTGTGATCACTCATTCCTATGGTTTGCTTTCCAGTTAGTTCTTATTGATTCCATCATACGTTTCGTTAAAAATGTTACTTTTAGAGGTTTTGGCCGTCACCTTTTTAGTTTGGTGAACGAGGTATTCTAAAAGTGTCCACCGCCACTGACTCGTGAGTCCCGATGCTGTTGGCAACGTAGAGCCACTGTTTGTAATCGTGGTGCTGTATTTCACTTCCCGAAGCAGTGTTAGTGTGTTCGGGAACACTAAGTAGAACAACACTGCGTTGCTCACATCTTTTCACATTGTTTAAATTACCTTTTTTCTTCCACCATGGAATATCAGCA
Organism: Atriophallophorus winterbourni; assembly: GCA_013407085.1. Classification (NCBI taxonomy): domain Eukaryota; kingdom Metazoa; phylum Platyhelminthes; class Trematoda; order Plagiorchiida; family Microphallidae; genus Atriophallophorus; species Atriophallophorus winterbourni. The sequence continues at coordinate 22,077 of JACCGJ010017406.1, forward strand.
TGTATACGACATTTAGTCTGTGAGAATTTACGTAGGAAAATAAGAGTTTAACAGAACGTCTTCCATCTATTTTGGCTTTTGAAAGTTATACTCAGTAAACGTGGTTTGTCGAGATGAGGAGAATTGGGGTGTCGACTCAGGCGGGTTATTGAATCAGGCAGTATCGAGCTCATATCCATCATTGACTACAGCCGGTACCATTGTTCAATGTCGTGAGTTCTTCTACTCGAGAAAAGTGTCCCTGATGTATCCCGCACTTTGGTGCGAATTTCACTGAGATTCATCAAAGTTGTTTTCATTTCAGTATTAGTTTTTGAAGTTGAGGAATTCTGCTGGTGGACAGTCAGTGCACGCCCCTTCGACTTTCTAATCTGATTAACATTTGAGTCGCTGCTAGCGTTAGCATTACTCAGCTGTTTAGCTTCCCGTAAATTCTCTTTATGTAACGGAGCAACTTGTGGAGTTACGGGATGTAGTGTTGGGTTCGGGTTGATTTCACTTTTTAATGAGTTATTGTGGGCATTTACAATCGACTTCAATGATTCCTCAAATTTTTGGTAACTGTTCTCTAAGTATTTGACGCGATTTTCCAAGTCTCCTGATTGTGATACATTGGTCCTGGCGCCGTTTAACGACTTCGTTCTACAGACGCTGCACACATCACAGACACTAAGAATTTCAGGATTATTAATAACGACTACTGCCTCGTTAGTCAAAAGTATATCGCAATTAGTGTGTATCTTAGTAGAGCACATATAACACATGACTACTTTCGATTTCACACTTACCCTCGTTCTGCAAATTTGACACCTAGTTTTCGTAGGTCTAGACATCCGATAGCTGTTGAGGTTAACTGGCCAAGGTCGTTTGGTCGTTGAATGTGAGTGTTGATAGCTTCCACTAAAACACCTGGGCGCGTATCGATCGGTTCACGGTTGAGAGATGAAATTTGCGAGGTTCGCGTGGGAACGTATCGCAATGTATTGGATGCAAATTACCAAGTAAAACAGTCGTGGTGATCGTAGATTTAATCTTGCGCAAATGATGCACGGCTTGTTCAATTCAGTTGAAGATCTTCCGAAAGATATAGGTCACGACCAAGTCAAAACAGCGACAACAAATTTTGCTGGCACACACAATTTCCACGGTGATGCGGAAAAGAGTAACCTCCGAAATATTGATCACAGGACACTAAAGCTGATTGAGTCCAATAGATCTCTTCAAGCGGAATCGAATGGTGTAAGAATAATCCGAATAGGATCGGCAAGTGACGAGTAAAGTATAAAAGTATCAGAGCACAAAATTATGCGTCCGTCCGTTAACGTCAAGACCGATTTTTTGATTGGAATTGATAATTGGAATAGCATCAGCAGTCAGCGATGATGAAAAGATTATCGATCGATTAGTGTGGTAAATGAGTAGGAGCGCGTCGGCTCGTACAAAGCGAAGTCCAGTCCGAAGCGGATTGGAAGATTATGGAAGTGAGTGGATGAATAATCTTGTCGCAGGAAAGATGAATAACGAAAGTCGTCGTAGCTCCTTGAGATTGGATCCGATTTTCCCGTTCAAGGTGTCAAGCAAAGTGGAAATGCGTGCTCTTTCGAATTCTGACAATGTCAATCAAATATTCAGTTTTGCGCTCAAACTTGCTTGCGTGGGTCTAGTTTGGTTCAAAACGTGAAAAAATGGATTTCTCTAGAATTGCGTATTTTGCCACCGGAAATGGTGTGCTTACAATTGTTTTGTCAAGAGGAATTCGAAATGCTGTAATTTATCCAGATAAGGCGATTGAGAGTGATGTAGATTCAAAAAACGTAGGGGCGCAGAAATATATGTCCACACAGCGTTTGGTATGTTGCACGTAAAATATCGCATTGAAATATATATATATATATATATATATATATATTGTTGTTGTTGGCCTCCTTCGGTCGATGTCGACCAAGGATGTACATCACAATCGCGTTAATGTTCAAGTTTTGCAGCTTTTGGAATGACTAAACAGTCCAATTCGGGAGGAACAATTTCTCCCGCAGCGCTGGCAACGAAAGTCACAACTCGGTTGTATTGTGTCAGTTGCACGCCGGCGGCGTGATCTGCGTTCAGCAGTCAAGATCTGTATCTGCCCCTCCCTAGCTTGCAGATGACGCTTTACACAGTGCTTCCAATGTGAGCGGTCAACATCAAGTACTTCCCAACTCGCCGGGTCAATGCCAAGAGCTTTCATATCTCTTTTGCAAACGTCTTTGTACCGCAAGTGCTGTCTGCCCAATGGTCGACTTCCTAGTTGCAACTCACCATAAAGTAGATCTTTCGGAATACGACCATTTTCCATTCTGTAGACATGACCAAGCCAGCGCCGGCGGCGCTGTCGCAATAGAGTGAACATGTTCTGTAGACCAGCTTTTGAAAGCACTTCAGCATTAGTCACTCTGTTTATCCACGATATGTTCAAGATACGACGGATGCTTCGTAGATGGAAAACATTCAGCTTTTGTTCGTGTCTTGCGTGGTTGGTCCAGGTTTCACAGCCGTACAGTAAAGCATTTAGTACGCACGCGCTGTATACCATCATCTTTGTCTTTACAGTCAGCTTGCGGTTACCCCAAACACGAGAGTTCAAACGGGACAGAATGACAGCTGCATTGCCAATCTGCTTATCAATCTCCGTGTCTAGCGATGTCCGCAATGGTTGAACCAAGGTATGTGAACTGATGTACTGATTCAAGCTGACAGTTTCCAACAGTGATGTTCGGAGGCGATACAGTCCCTTGACAAAGGACTTTGGTCTTGCTCATGCTGATTGTTACCCCAAAGTGTTTGCATTCCGACGAAAAACAGTCCATAAGATACTGAAGGTGCTCTTGGGAGTGAGCAACAAAGGCTGCATCGTCGGCAAACAGCAGTTCACGGATTAGCACATTTCGTGCCTTGGTTTGTGCTCTCAACCGGTTTAGGTTGAAAAGCTTGCCATCACTTCGCGTGCGTAGGTAAATACCTTCTGTCCTCGTCCTGAAAGCGTGCTTCAGAAGCAGAGCGAAGAAAATGCCGAACAGCGTGGAAGCAAGAATACAACCTTGTTTGACGCCCCGGCAAATTTCAAATGCTTCTGAGCTGAAACCGTTAAAATAAACTGAGCCCTTCATGCCTGAGTGGAACAAAATAACGAGCTTTAGCAGTCTTGGGGAGCAGCCTATCAAATCAAGCATTTTGAAAAATCCCTCCCTACTGACGTAGTCGAATGCCTTCGTTAAATCAATAAAAACAGCGTATAATGGCATACGCTGTTCCCGACACTTTTCTTGAAGTTGTCTCAGGGAGAAGATCATGTCAACGGTTGATCTTCACTTGCGGAAGCCACATTGAGATTCGGAGTAAATTCTATCAGCTAAAACTTGTAGCTGGATCTGTAAGACTTTAGCAAACAATTTGCCTACAACATTCAGAAGGAAGATTCCTCTGTAATTGTTGCAGTCGCCTCTATCTCCTTTATTCTTTAATGGCGTTATGATCTCTGTGTCTCGCATCTCTTGTGGGACACACTCCTCCTGCTAGCACTGAAGAAGCAAATGGTAAAGCGGTGGTAATAATGCTGCTCTACAGCATTTGATCAGCTTGGATGGAATTCCGTCGTCACCAGGGTCCTTCCCATTCTATAAGCGGTCGATTGCTCTATTGAGCTCATCAAAAGTAGGGGAGTATCTAGATATTCAATAGTCGGCAACCGCTCGACATTTTCAAATACATGTGGTAAAACCGTACTGTCCCTAGAGTAGAGAGAGGAGAAGTGCTCTACCCATCTTTCCATTTGCTGCGTTTTGTCCACAATCGGGTCCCCAGATGCAGACTTAATGGGAGCCGTTTTAAGTTTGTTTGGACCAATGGCTCTCTTGATCCAATCATACATGCCGTGAAAAGTTATTTTTTCCGCAGCTTTTTGGATATTAAGGCTAATTTCTGTCCAGTAGTCATTTGCACATCGCCTTGCAGTCTGTTGGACCTTATTTCTAGCTGCTCATAAAAGTCGTAAGTTTTCATCTGTTGGCATACCTTTGAACCTCAAGAATGCTGACCGTTTCTCATTCAGCACAGCAGTCATCTCAGAAGCGATATATATCTCAATGCGATATATATATATATAGCGGGAGCTCATTGCGTATACAACTGCGGTTATCACAAACTTGAACCTCCAATCGTCTCAATCGGAAATCTTTCATTCATAAAATTTTTACAATTGAGGATAATTCCATCAAAGATTTTTAAAATATGCCGTTAGTTTCGTGAAATTACCGCAAGTTTTTTAAGAATAAAACTTTTTGCTTGAAGCTCTCGATCCAAACACTGGGTTGGCTCCAGTGTATGGATAGATTAAAAAAACAGATTTATATGTGCAACAGAACGTTATTCGTGAACCGTGTATATTATAATATTTTTTCAATTTTCCTTCATACAGTAATCCTGAGGTGTTTTGAAGCGTTCACATACCAGCCAACGAACTCTCAGTTTGATATACGCAGTGAATAGTTCTGACTTTTAACGCGAACCAGCAACCGAAAATTAAATCTGAAGAAAAATATAAAAAGTGATTAAATTACCAGCAATCGTGAATCTGAAGAAATTGTCAGACGTTCGATAGTTCCGGTCAAAAGGTCAACTAAAAATCTTAGCTTGGTTACTGGTACGGAAAATTTAACGGAGGATTAATCATCGAACCGCATGATTCGACATAAAAACCTGAAGATAAAACACGTTTTGGAACTTTAGCGAATGCATAAATGAATCAGTTAAAAACAATGCGTTTGACTTTATGCAAATCTTACTCATATATTATTTTATATATATTATTATATACTCTTATTATATATATTATTATTAATAATTTTTGAATCATATTAAAAAAAGTCACTTGCCCGAATCATAAACACATCATTATGTTGCAGATTATAGTTGATTTCGATGAAGTTATAAAAAGTTCTTGTTCTGCACACAATAAAAGTTAATCGACGTTGGTAGTGGAGCTGCAAATCAAAAGGTGAAGATCTTGTATACGAAATTGGAGATGGTCAACTCAATGTCTTTATTTAAAGACAAGTTGTGACACATTAATAAATGAAGCTGATCTTGGGAATGATATATATATATATATATATATATATATATATATATATAACATGACCTACACTTTACCAACGATGCAGCCATTTTAGCTCATTCCTAAGAGCAACTTCTTTTACTAATGTGTCGCTACTTATTTGATAGGGGGCGAATTTGAAAGACTTATCTACTACCTCCATTAACATTAATTGAGCCCTTCATACCAGAGTGGAAAAATAACGAGTTTGAGAGGTTTTGGAGGGTAGACTATAATAATAGTCACATCTATATAAAAGAACTTTGAATACGTCATTTTAAAAAATGGTAAAGCAGAGCGAAATATATGAATATATTTAAGACAGATCAGGAATCCGTAGTCGTGGTGCAGATTATTTTAAATATTTTGCTTCTGAAACAAAATCTTTTTAGACTATTATTTTTACTACGAACATGGTTGAGGTATAAATTGCTTTCACGAGAACCATCCTAAGTTACCTTATGTGGATATGCTGTGAAATCTTTTAGTAGGTTTATGGGTGCATGCGAGAGCAATGTATGCCGACCGACAAACCTGTTTAATAAATCGGAGTACACCTTTGCGTCTTCAACATTAAGCCTTAGATACTGCTGAATCGGAAGCCAAATTACGGAGATATCCGACATCATCTACTTTCTTGACCCCATTCTGACATGTCTTTCTTAGTTCAACAGCCCCTGCATGGATTCTTTCCCTATAAATTTTACAATCCAACTTAAACATTCCACATTATAAAAATCCACACTACTATGTGTCCAGAATTGTTCAGCTGAGGCAGAATCCCGGATTAATGATTAATTGGAAATTGTTTGCTATGTTTTTTTTTTACCAAAATGCAAAGTTCTCTAGACGTTTGCTTAATAAACACTACTGACCAAAACTAGCACTTGATTTTGCAGCATAACAAATAGTTATAGTCAGCAGCATTGATGTAGCTGAAAACTGATAATACTTCTATTACTTTATCAACATTTTATCATCAACATGAAGCTGACCACTTATGAGAGAGGACAATATAACGGGCCAATGAATGATGCTTTCTTAAAACGGAACGCCAGTCATATTTATGATATAAAATCCTGAATTTCAAATCAAAAGTCAAACCAGTTGTTTTTGCTGTCCCCAATGTTGAAAGACTCGCTGGAAGTGCTTGACGCAGAGTAAATCAACCCAGGGAATAATATGGCGCTGTACAACTATCGCATATAAAATTGTTTACCGAAGAACAATTAGTGAGAAACGTATTTCAAGAATGTTGTGAGAATGTGATACGCGAACAAACCCTACTCCTCTACATCTAAAGTGCACTTATTGATCGCGAAATCCAATAATTTCCCCGTGTTATCATTTCCAAGAATTCCCTTATGTAGGCTGTGTGGCGATTATTCAAGCACAGTAGGACTAAAATATGCACAACAGTATTATTCGTAAGTCGTAAATTTGATATATTCTTAATATACAATTATTTGTTTGCATAATTTCATTCAACCGTATTCAATAAATACTTCAATAAATACCTTAATAAATAAATACATGAATCCTTGTGTTTTTGATCCTCGAGCTCTAATTTTAAGGAACATTTTAAAGCCTAATCTTCAAGATATATAAGAGCACACGCACCTCTTGTTTGCTGAAATTTGGTCACAAAAGCAACGTGCAAATGCCGCCTATTGTTTTCCTAAATGAAATTAATTATTTAATTTTAAATTGTCATAAATCTTGAATCTTGAAACATGGAGCAATAAAAGCAGTTAAAAGAAATCCGAGTGATGGAAACCAGTTACATCTAATTAACTGGCATGTCTCAACGTCTTTCAACCAATATTTGTGTCCAGCCGTTGACTATTTTGATCAAGTTAGTGAGACTTGAGAAGGACACTTTAAATCCGCGTTGTGCCTGAAATCAAAATTTTACCTCTCTTAAGGCAAGCGATAACGGTTTGCCTTGATTCACGCATCTATTACAGTGAGTTTTAAAATTCAGAAAGCTTTTGTGAAGTTCATGGTTATTATTGAAAAACATTTTGTCCGGTTACTTTACTAGAGACGTTTATTTGGGTGAAAGCTTATTATTTTAATATTTAGCGTAGCGCTTCGAGAAAAAAATTCTAAATTTACGATGGAACAGAAACTTGATAATTTGATTGGTCAACAACAGATATATAAGCATACACTTCAAGCAAAACAGTAATCACGTAGAATGCAACTCATTGTTTTATCCGTATTAGCGTTCATTTTGGGTCTCTCAAATTCAGGTTAGTGTAGACACGACGGTCCGCTGTTAAATTATATTGAATATTTTACACATACGTACAATTTCCACTAATTTATATAACCTTGATATTTTTTCCACGTTATTTTAATCCGAATGCCTTTTTTGCAGCGAATGTTTAAGTATTTCACATACAAAAGAGCCATATTTGCAAAATTTTATAATTCAATCTACCCGAATTCAGATTTGCAAATTTTATCTCACCGCTTAGGCTACAATCAGAGTCGCATAGTGCATTTAAAGTAAAACTTTCTAATAAATCCAAATTCCATTAGATAAAACATGAGTCCTTAAAAACAGACGCCATCAGTGCATGTGAAATATATTTGAATCGAGTCGTTTCATGTTTTTCATAAAAAGATTCGTTTTCATTTTTTCTCTATTTAAATTTCGAAGTGTCACGTATTCAGAGAATTCACTCTAAAAGCTTTCGTATAGAAAAACATACCCCACTAATATTTAGAGAATGAACATCCGTTTTGTGAAAATTTATCAGTTGCTATATGCTATGTTTTATTGGAATTTTAACTGTAACATTTATCACAAAATTCATATTAACAAATAAAATATATTTGTTTGGCTTTTTACGAATTAACCAAATTCAGTAAACGTGATTTCTAAACCGCGTAGTAAACTATACATTATTTAACTGTTAACATTATGACAGCGATATTAAAATAAACGTTTAATAAAAGCTGCAATTGATTTCTGCTTGCCCAATTTTAATATTTGGTTGGTTACCAGAATGCGATTGCTAATATGATAAAATTTCTGTGTTCATTCCTTCAAAATGTTTGCTATTCAATTGACCAAATTTGTGATGGTTTGCTCTCAGGTTGTCTTATAGATTTCTGGAATAAATCGCACTCTGTATTTAAACTCACACGACACCAAATGTTTAAATTAGTACTTCAATGTTCGCATCATGTTTGTGCTGCTACGGTGGTGGACGTTTGAAATAAGAGATTTCTATTCACTTTGTGTTCGGTTATTGTGTTGCTCGAATCCATTGCATGTAAGCACTTAACCGGGAATCACACAATGGTTCTTATTTTAACATGGTGATTCTTCGTACTAACCATATTTCTGGTATATTTCTAGTAATAATCCGATTTGTTTGATTGTTCATATGTTCCGAATATAATAATAATCACGGAACAGTAAGATAATGGACATATCAACTATATTTAACTTATCGTTTCAGAACAATATCGTGAGTTACTCATTCAAATATAGTAGCGTACTTTTATGATGTTTATTTCGCTAATTGTAATCCAGCAGTGAAACGGAACGTAGCAAAATCTCTTTCTACTGAAATAATTCCCCTTATGTTGTTGTGTTGACGAAATTTCAGGCGGCATGATTTTCAAAACATGTTGTATCCGTTTTATTTGATTTTTCTTAGAAGTGCACAGCAAATTCTCATACTTAAAATATACAAACTGCCAGCTTAAATTGAAACACGTTAAAACGTTTCGAAAAATGGGTTTCTTGATAAACATTTGTGGCAACATTACTTTTGATCAACAATGCGAGTTACAACTATCAAACCTTTCAAATATTCAAAACTCCAAAAATAATAAGCGAAGGCAACAATTCCGAACCTATTTATTTCACATAGTTCGACACGATTATTTATTTACTTATTTTTAACCTAAAGAAAAATTTGAGTGTTCGGGTAAGTTCATATAGACCCAATTATATGCCATGAATAACACTTTACTTGAAAAAATATTAATTAAACATAGATTGACAATACATTTATTCGAGTAAATTCAAAATTTCAGTTTACATACCCGCTCTGGATGACGTGAAGGGTTTGTTTTGTATATTAACGTGTTTCACGAGTTAAGCTACATGATAACATGGAAAAATAGCAACATTTTAATAGTGAGATAATAATAACAAATTGCTTTCACCACATACAACACAACATTAAGTGGACAACGATCCTCTTTGACATACAATCCTATCAACCACACAATAATAAAATTCATACGAATGAGTAACATAGTTCAAGACTCAGGGTTTAGCTCCCTTCTGCATGTGTACATGGTGCATGTGATTGAGCAGGTTTTCCTTGTCAACCGTAACATTCATTTATTCCTTATTTATAATTTCGCTTTTGATTTAATTTTTTGAATTATCTGAATTTCTGCATCTCTCATTTAGAATATTTTCTCGTTACCATTTGATGGGTTTTGCCACCCATCCCATCTCCTATACAAATTCGACGTGAAATCGTACCGCTAATAAACAATATCAAATTTAGCCAACCATTTATTTTCTACTATTGTTAATGGTGAGAAAAAATCCATTGAACATTTTCCCAAATATGCTGTTGTTTCTAATGATAGAATAATGTTCATACAATCTTTGATAACATAAAATCTGTGATAACGTGCCGAGGATTTCCCTAGTTTCATTTATTTAGTGTGCATCCTAATAAGGCTCGCATGTCACCCGAAGTCCAAAATCAAGACTAACCACGTTTGCTTAAGTTCACTTTTGCCGACAATAATGACATGGGAAATATCCCACTGAATTCGTATTTGCTCCGAGCACAAAGTGACTCACACCACCGTAATATGCTGACGTACCATGGTGGGGAAGACAACGAAATGCTCGGGATCAAGCAGCACCAAGCAGTATTATTCTGCTCGACGTTCCATAAAATATAGGGGCCATAAAGGTTTATGAAAAAGCACGATCTTAAACAGTCGTCATTTATTGCTGAGACTCGTGTTATTCAAAATCAAAAAATGTTACTGCATCTGTCGTTCGCCATTTGAATCTTAGTAATACACATTATCCAACCGCCAACTGATGTGGACAAATAAATCAACACTGTTATTTAAAACGGTTTCATGGGATATGGACAACTACGAAAGTAGCCATTTATATAGTCCTGATTTTCTTATATTCATTACTTCAAAACTATTATACATATTTGACTCTCTCATTGATCTTTGTCGTGTAATATCCGGCTAATAGTTCCAAAATGCTTAGAAGCCTTACGGAAGGGAAACTTCAATAAAATTTAAAGCAGTTGACTTTCTTTCAAATCCGAATGCGCTATTATAATATTCAATTGAAGAAATGGAAGTTAAGAAACTTTTGTAAAAGAATAAACAAAAATATGTTAAACAACGGCTATTTTCATCAACTTTCTTATACCAGAATTGATTTATCTGAAATAACAGGGCACCAAATTATTTACCATGGACATATCCAGTAAAGTTAGTTCAGTAGAACAAATTTGAGAAAATATTTCTACTGCCAATTTAAGATCAAGCATTACGTCTAAACAACTAGGCCGGTACAATCAGTTAGTTGTATTTACATTAAACAATCAACCCATAAACCGGAACGACTTCCTACCAACGAATGCAACTATTTTTACGTTCAAATAATGTCTAAAAAAATATCTCATTCGTTTCTAGTTACGGTTACCGAACAGGAGGATGGTAAATTACTATTCACTTTCTATATGACGCATTAATTATTCTCAAAAGACTATACAATTTGGAAAGGGCAGAATTCCCGATATCAATTTAATTACATTTCTAAGAATTACAACTCTGTGCATTTTGATCCGTTTGATTTCATAAAGCCTCGTAAAAAATGAACTCAATGTGTTAGTCTTAAAACCATGAACATCTGCTTGGTCCAGAGCGGGCCCAGTTAGAAAATCGGGAACAAACCACACAAAAATTAGTTACGTTTAGTACATTGACACTACATTTTCATTAATTTTACAGAAAAACCAGATTTTCTGATCTCAAAATTAGGCTGTTTGAAATCGTTAAGTAGTAGACCAATCATTGCGGCTTACTGAGAACGGTCGTTGGTGGACTGCATTTGTTAGCAAGTAGTAGCTGAATCAGTAGAAGATAAATCAGTTTTTGTCAACAGAGCTCAAGGCTGATAGGCTTGCACAGCATTTTTGCTATTTGAATTTGTAACTGAATAGTATGCAAGCGAAATTTGACAACTTGGAGCACTTTTATTGATCGATTGCTATAGCTATAGCTATAGGTTATATGATTCACAACACACCACGCAGATTGGCTGCAGGAAAAGATTAACCGCAAGTAGAAATGAGACAAAATAAAAAATATTGATTATTACATTTCGTTCGGTTTACAAAGAGATAATAAAATTTTCGATGATAGTAAATCTTACTCAATTCATTTTTTCAGATGAAACATGGAAAACGATTCTGATCATCAAAGGAGAAACATTTAGTGAGTCATGCCTTTTGGTCATATCTTGCCTTAGATGGATGTTGATAAATTGATAGTAATTAATAACATGATATGAATTCCGTTAACGACGTTTCTTTTAGGCAATTGCCTTTATAAATATTTCTCCTTCTTGAATAAACTTCAACTGAATGTTCCGATACTAACGGGTTAACAATTGCATTCATTAAATTTCATTAATTTTTACTACAGGTTCAACAGATCAACACTTTTTAAGTGAGAATTATGTCATGTAACGACATATTTATTAGATTAGTTTTATTGCCGCGGAAATGGGTTAATCAAGGCCAAACTGCTTATCTTGTTTATCGTCTATTAGATTGTTTACAGTGACTTCATGTTGATTGTCACAACATTAATCATGATAGCACCTCGTTTCACACTCGGTTTCGGTTTCGTCCTGATTCTCCCTACTGGTCAAAATTCTCACAGCTAATAAAATGCATTCACAATTCTGACAACCCAAGAGAACGCCAATTGTTAAAGCTCGTTCATTGCGTACACTAGCTTATTTTGGATAGACCAATCACATTATCACTACACTGACCTCAACATGTCAGCCACGATTGCCACTCCGATCTCATTTGTCAACCGATTTCGTGTTAACCAGTTCACTCCAAGCCCATCTTACACATGGTTCGTTTCACCGACCTTGACAAATGGCATATCTTTCGACAGCGGATGACATTTCCAATCGTTGAAAAACTTGATTTATTACGGTTTCGCAATTGTCGTCGTCGGCCGTTTAGGCGATTTCTGCACTTATGCGGTGTTCTTCATATCACCTTAAAGCTATTAATTACCACACATCGTTAATGCACCCGACACCTCCAACCTGTCAGTTCGTACATATTATATTTAAGTGCAAAATGGTTTTCTGGATGTAGCGATTTTCGGCATAGCATGGAATGCAATGTGAAGTACATGTTATATATCCGTGGGATGAAAGCTGTCTATATTACCAATCAATCTGACCTTGAAGATTATGCAAACTGATTTACGCGAAAAAAACGTATATAATTTGGAATAATGGCAAATATATTGAATGAAATTTTGAAATTTTATTATTTTATGCACTCTCTAGCGTTATCTAATACACGTTTCTAAGGATTTTATTTTGTTTAACAGAATCATAATAACAATATGTAACAGTTGAAAAGTCTATTGATAACGAAAGCTTATAAATAAGTTATCGGGTTGATTAATTAATTAACCTTGACAATGAGCACTAAATTTTTAGAATAAATCAACGCAGTAAAACGCGGTCAAGAATTTTTTGTTGAATGTGAAGTTTGTAATTAAAGTAGAGTCAGTAAACCTTGATACAAATGAATAATTGAACTGATGTTTAATCGATTATTCAACATTTGAAGAACTGAAAGCAGCCAATTTTTTCAAAGAATCACCGGTTGAGTGACATTCTGAAATAATCATTTTTAACTTCGATTTTGTTTGCTACGCATGATTCATTATCACGAGATTAGAACTAACGAGAAGTTAGTCTTTGAATCCAACATGAAAGCGGAAAACCTTAGCAGTAGCTGAATATTCATTTGCCTGCTTTTCCGTCAAAAAACACCCCACGACCGATTTCATGCTGTTTGCACTCATCAGGTAGGGATAGTGAGATCAGGATCCGCAAGCGCTTGAAACAGTGGAGGAATGTTAAACAAGGAGCGTTTATATGACACCTTTGAATATGGCTGGTACGACAAACCTGTTCAATCACATGTGTCCAAACAGATGTTTAATGTGGTTAAACCCATAACCATGAAACAAAATATTCATTTGCATGCAATTCCATCACACACACCCCGCGACAGGTTCCGTACCAGCCTTGGCCAACAGTGGCACACAAGCGCTGCTTGTTTACCATTCCTGCACCGTTTCAAGCGCATGCGGATCCTGATCTTACTGTCCCTAACGGATGAGTGCAAACAGCACGAAACTGGTCGTGAGTGTTTTGTGACAGAAAAGCATGCAAATGAAAATTTTGTTTCATGAATATGGGTTTAACCACATTAAACATCTGTTTGGACATATGTGATTGAACAGGTTGGTCGTACTAGCCATATTCAAAGTGTCATACAAACGCTCCTTGTTTAACATTCCTCCACTGTTTCAAGCGCTTGCGGATCCTGATCTCACTGTCCCTACCTGATGAGTGCAAACAGCACGAAACTGGTCGTGGGGTGTTTTGTGACAGAAAAGCACGCAAATGAATATTTTGTTCCATGATTATGGGTTTAACCACATTAAACATCTGTTTGGACACATGTGATTGAACAGGTTGGTCGTACCAGCCATATTCAAAGGTGCCATACAAACGCTCCTTGTTTAACATTCCTCCACTGTTTCAAGCGCTTGCGGATCCTGATCTCACTGTCCCTACCTGATGAGTGCAAACAGCATGAAACCGGTCGTGGGGTGTTTCATGACGGAAAAGCAGGCAAATGAATATTTTGCTTCATGATTATGGGTTTAACCCCATTAAACATGTGTTTGGACATATGTGATTGAACAGGTTGGTCGTACTAGCCTTATCCAACAGTCGCATACAAGCGCTCCTTGTTTAGCATTAGCTAGTTTGTTAATTCAATTCACCGGTAGTGGTGTGTAAGGGATGGGGATGTGAGCACCAGAATACAATTCACTTTTCTTCTATTGCCAAACAATCACTCTCCATTCGTACGTAGATATTGTATGTTTGGCCAACATTCATGTGAGAATTAAGATAAAACTATTATCAAATAATTATTTATTTTGATTAATGTCGAATTGATTAATTGTAAATACTTTCAAATTTTTCTTCTAGTCATTGCACAACACAAGCTTATATTTGGTTCGTATACTTTTGAAAGCAAGAATTTTAACTGATATAAATTTATTCACATTGAAATCATCCTCTGAAAAATTTACCAAATACCAAGGCTCGTATTCGAACACGCACAATCTCAAAGGATTTGACCACCCAACCGCACGATTAGATATTCACCTAATATTTTTTCTCGGTTAGAATTTGTTTCACTTGGATTGCCTAAACCGAAACAAAAATACACTCGGTGACGTTTGTGTATTTAAATTCAAATCTTGATGAAGACATACCGAACAAACGTTCACAATACGTTATTTGGATGCTCTATTATTCTGCTAATTTTTGAACTTTTACGGCCGATTTAATATGTGCGGCACTTTAAATGATTCATGCTTGTGATGTGATTTACATCCATACTACATACATACAGACATACTAAAGACATACATACATACAGTAAATTACAAAAATAAAACATCACATAATTCATACATACATGCATTGCAGCCTACATATTATATTTATATAGATATATGGCATGCATCAATACATACTACATACACCACATACATTACATAGAATCCCCGGTTGAGTTCACCTGTCTGCAAATAATGAGTTTAACTTCGATTTGTTCGCTACGTATGAGCCCTTATATTATTTTATATATATAATATATAGTAGATAGAGATATATATATATCTATATATATATATATATATTAGTATATTAGATATATATATATATATATATATATCTATATATAATATTATATTAGATATATATATATATAGATATATAAATACCTCTGCAACATGATCCTACATAACATGCATACATACATGACAGGCATACACATATAAATACATGAATACATACATTTAATACCTATATACTACATATATACAGCATACTACAGAATAAATAATACAAACATACATACATACAAAACTACATACATGCATACAGATATAATACATATATACAACATATATATTACAGGTAATAGGGTTCGTACAACGAAACCAGTAGTGGCGTTGTAAGGGATGTTGATTGAGAACACATTACTTTGGTCATCCATAGCGCCTCGAGGCTTGACAAGAATCACTTTGTGATTCAGTCGTGTCTGAACATTCGTGGTTCGTTTTTTGTACGGAACCTTTATAACAGTTGGATACAAGTATTACCTTGTTTAAACTATAATAGGAATTTTATTGTTTTTCTGGTTCGCAGGAGACAAAGTAATTAAACTAATCCCGGTTCATTCAAATCGTTTTATTTTTTTCTCTTTACTTACTGGGCTGCTATGAACTTCTTTTTGCACAAACATGAGCTATCTACTTTTGCCTATACTGAGCGTGAGGGAAAAGTTATTCCTACATTCGTTCGACCAATCCACCCCCTAAATGTTGTGTTAATCCCTAAATTGTTTATATTGTGTGCAGGGGCGAACAGCGTCCGCTTCGTATTAATGCATCTTAAAAGACTGCTTAGTTTGTGCGCCCAACTGCATCTACAAAATCAAATTCAAGTTTTGCGCGGGTGTTTACATTTGTCAAAAGTCTAGAGAACTTTGCACTAGGGTAAACGAACAAAGTAAACGATTAGGAAAGCAACCGCGAAATGCCAGTGAATATCAATCACTGATCTGGGTGTGATATCTTATAGGGAAAGACTTCACGCTGAGAAAGTTGAAATAACGAATCCTTCGGCGAATAAAGTGAACAAGGTGGATGGGAAGGATATCTCAAAAATCTGGTGTTCGGTTCTGTAGCGGATAAGGATTAACGTGCATAACTACTAATGTACAAGTTTATTAGGTAAGCAGTAGGTCATCGGACGCTGTTCGAACCTGCACACAAAATAAATAATTTAGGGATTAACGCAGCATTTAGGGTGTGATAAATAAACTGAATCTCGCCTGTCTATCTTAGAGAACTCAGGCTTGGTCATGAAAATGCTATTTAAACCTGAACACTGTTTGTAACGACACCATTGGTATGACGATGCTTTTGTGTTCAGGAGCAAAACGTTACCAAAAAACTGCTCAAAAAGAAACATTGCAAACTTTTTTTCATGAATAAACACTGCAGATCGGTCTACAATATTTTCAAGTACCTTGAAAGATGAACAGATTGGTCAAAGTAGTTTATTACCCCCAGGACAAATAACTGAATATGCTTATCTTATATAGTCAAAACAAACAATGACAACACTGATCCTCAAACATGTAGAGCCCCGTTGACACTTCGATTCGATTAGTCAGTCGATTTCTTGGCAACCTGTACACTTGAAGCACTCACCATGCAAAGCCAGTTTGACCGGCATTGACGGAATGTATATCATTCATTTGCGGCTGACTTTGTTCAACTTATCATACTTCAGACGTTGTTGCTCGAACATTTCAAATTCAATCATTCTTAAACCCGAATTATTACGAGTTCGCATTTGTCTTCATCGAACTTTCCGCGGCTTCTTGCTCTTGTGTTGTGCTGCATCGTGGAGTTCTGCATATCATTTTAAATCTCCTAATCATCGCTAATCGCTAATGCGCTTCGCACCTCCACATTAATAATATTCTCTTATATTATATTATATTATATTTGGCGTAGCAATTTATCCAAAACAACCCTGATGGTGATAGAATACAAGAGCCAAAATTGAATTCGATATAACACAATGTTAAGTGTGTCCATGTGAATTAGTAGGGATAATATTTACTTCAAAATTTCGCAACCATATCTTTTCCCCAGTGGTTCCAGTATAGTTCGAGAACTAATTATTGATTGGCTTTAATTTTATAGTTAAAGTGAAGCTTCCACGTGAAGGTACGTATACGTAAGCCAAGGTAACAAACTACCAAACATTCGAAATACATTTAATGACCGCCATTTAAATTTTTTATTTCAGTTGAAATTCTTCTATATGTGTCAATGCAAGGTATCATTAATACGCATACTATTCCCTTTCTAAATATTTGTGATCATGTAAGCTGCGTCATAACTACAAATTCTCTAATGACAGTTGTGTATCTATATATTTTGATCAGAAATGTGAATTAACCATGAAAACCAAGCGGAAATATAAGATGATTTGGAATGGGCATGTGTTATAACGCCTGAATGGAATCAACTATTGATGAGATACCTCAATTCCCCTCTTACAGACAAATGACTTACAAACTACAACACAAGATAATTAGTGTCAAACCTCAGCGCTAAAAACCTATTCACCAAGCCTGACCGATGGCTTGGATGGCTCGCTTAACACTTGTTTTAATAAATGTCCAGAAACATCTTGGCATTTATTGAATGCACCAAAACTAATAATGCTAATAACAATGCTTGCTAACGTGCCAACATGTTAGTGAATAACATCGAACACTACTGCGCAATTTTCAGCGAATTTCACCTAAATTAGGTAAAATGTCGCACTGGTTAAGGCATCATTGCTGCCAGTTGTATTAAGTGTAATGTGACTGATACAAAAATTTGTTAGAAGCCCGGTCATAGTTAATAGTTCTTTCATTAGATCATATACTACATCTAGTTTTGTTTTGTTATAAAACTTTTCAACACAATAAATTTGAGATGATTGTAATGCTATGGTCTATTTATCCTGGATCTCGTATCGATTAAAATTCAACGAGTTTCTAAACTAAAGCTTGTAAGGATGTCCCATTCTCTACTCGATGTGCAAGAATTCTTAGTGGCGTAAAACTTTCATTTTGCAAGCGATAAACATCAATTTTGCTTTTAGAATTCAAATGCGTATTTAACTGATCAAAAAGGAATGGAAGAGAAAATGATAGATAATCAAACAATATTGTTTTATTGAAATAAAAATTTGTAATGTATTAATACACATTTAGTTTTAGACTCATTGATTTTGAGATAATAATTCGTGGGTTTTTTAGTGCATTTTCAATTCATTTTTTCAATATTTTTTCAATAATTGCAATTGCAATTGCGCCTTTAGAATTCGCTTTTCAAAAAGTGAAAAATGACTAGAATAGATTAAACAAATAATTCAGTAATAATTATAAAGTTACATTAAAAATTTAATCATATTTATTGTGAGAAAAGTTTGATTTCTTAAAATTCCTTTAATGATAAATTATTTGATTGTTTTGTATAAATTACAAGAAAATAGGGTTGGACACAACCTTGGGTCCAACCTCGTCAATTACATGTGCCTAGACACTTTAAGATGGGTTAAACCCATGGTTCCGAAAAAAGAATTTCTGATTCGCATGTATTCGCATCAAACACACACATCCAACGACCATTTCTCTATTGTTTCAAGGTATGCGATTACTGATCCTACTATCTCTTCCTTATTAGTGCAAACAGAACGGTTATGTGAATGCCATAAAACATCATCAACTTCATAGAACGTTATTTGGACAGAAGTTTATCTGAGGGTGATATTGGTCGAATATCGAATGCGATCACGACCTATACTATCTGGATCTCGTACGAAACCCCAGCTGCAAGTATCAATATTTATATCTAGATGCAGAAAGACCTTAATCCAACTGAAAGCTCAGGATTGTGTCAAGTCAAGCGATTAAACGCTGGTTACTGCTAACATCCATTTACGAACGCTACACAAACGTTTATCAAGCTACCTCGTGTTTTCATTAATTTCAGAAATTTGACATAAAAACTTGAGATGCTTCAAATGAACTTCAAATTCATTTGCGACAAATCGAAAAAGGAATATAATTGCCAGATTTCTTAATGCCTACATGCATTGGAATAAGAATAAATCAATATTTTTCTCGAGCTGTGGATACGTAGTATGGTTCGGATGAATGACGTTCAACAATAGTGTTGTGCTAAGATCTCTCGTAACCTCAGGAACGTGAGTGACGCGTAGACTGCCCAAAAAAAATTCGATAAATTCAAAAGACCGTTGGATATACTACAGTACTATATTTGACAATAATACAACCTTCAAATGTACTAGATAGTAACAGTAAAAAATGGAGCAAAAATGATCTAGAAAATAATCAAAAATATGTTCGATGACGACCTGATATGAAATTGAAATATTGTTAACCAATAAATTCCTCCGAATTTTCTTTATTACAAAACGGGGGGTTAAGTAATAAACCCTGTCGGTAAAATATTGTTCAACATTATTAATACATCTAACATTGTAATGTGTTAATCAAATTATAAATCAAATAGACAAAGGTGGGGAACAATTTCAAAAGGTTCCTGTTTGATAAATGTCACTCAGTTACAAGCTAGACAGCTCGAGTTTACCGAAACATCAAATACCCGTTCACATCGAATGCCCCATTATCCAAACTTGCCTCGAAAGTTATTCCGCTTAGCGTTATTTTCACCAACGTGTCAGAGTCGACTGAGATGTTATTCTTCAATAGACACCAGAATGACTTAGCTGAATGGTTGAAACTGTGCACTTGGAGGAATCTAATAGCGATCCACCCGGTTTCGTTGATTCGCTTGAGTCTTCCCCCCAAAGTGCTACACCAAGTTATGCCGCTGTTGCTCAAGCTAGTAGTGCAAAATAAAAGTATTTGGAAAATATTCTTCTATCGACATACTTGCTACAGGAGTGCATGGAATATACATATCGTTTATTTGTTGATGTACTTTGGTCGGGTAAACTCGCCACCGGAATGGAACCAAAAATAACAAATAATCGCAATAAGCTCACCATTATTCTCTTAAATGTCGCAGAAGATGCCACTGTTTCAAATACAAAGTGTAAATTCAACCACGACATACAACAGTGGAGATTTATTAATAATGCTATCCAAATTAGCAATGCAGCGGTTATCGATACATACCAAATCCCGAAGTCACCGAATTACGGTGACGGTCCACGACCCCTTAAATTGACACTTTGACCAACACAATGGTGGAAACCGTGCTTAACAATTGGAACCAGTATCGATACAAAGTTCCACAAAAGATGAAAATTAGCAGGAAACACCTGAAAACCGACTCTATCGTGGAAGTTGACGAGCCTGTTGGTAGTGAGAACAGTGACGCCGGGAATTCTGATCCCAAAACGGATGTCGACCGACCCTATCGGAGTCGGCGATGTAATATACCAATTAACGCGAGCCCACCATCTTTGCCATGTACACATCTCCTCTGCTCAAGTACAAATCATTCAATAATTTTTTCCAAATTTTACATTGAATGTTTGTACACAAACACACGATGCCTAACAAATAACTTACTCGAGCTAATCGAGGTTCGAGAAAATTAATCACCACTCCCGATAACCGTAACGGAAACCTGGTTCAATCACCAATTAGTTGAGAAGGAAATGTCCATACAAAACATGTTTCTTTTTCATCATGATCGTGAAGGAGGAGGTGTTGCTATCTACTATTATCAACACCTCACGTTCAGACAAATCACGGATAATGAGTTGATACTGGAAGATACACTTTGGTGTTCCCTTGAATTAGCAACAAATGAAAACTGTGTTGTTGATGTAAATTACCCACCACCGTACAATACAATGCTCGTTTATTCGAGAAAACTCAGCTGGTTGTTTGGATATAGCAAAACAATGTCCTGATCATGGGTGACTCTAATCTACCGAATGTACTGGAAAGCTAGTTTCCACCGGCGAATTTTCTTTTCGACGAAATGTTCAACAAAATCTTTTATTTAACCACATATCAAGCAGCACTCGCTTCAGTGGCACAAACACACCCTGGATGCTCGATTTTTTTCTGACAAACGAGAAAAATGACAACGAGGATATCCGCTATAAAGCACAACTTGAAAATAGTGATAATGTAATCATTGTTTTCGACTATATATCTGAATCGAAAACAGATATTGATGCTCAAATATTGATCAGAAAAATCGATACGGTTGCATTTTCAATGGCACTTCAAGACGTCACCGACTGGGCACCGATTAACACTGATGCCCGACAATGCTGAAAAATCAACCAAAAAATGGAACTACACCATGAATATGTTTTTAAAAAAAATGAAAAAGGGATCCAAATTCGTGATCCGTAGTCGAACACTTTGCGTGGAACAGCCACATACTACATGCAACACCTGAATCCTGGGAATCGTGCTGTTAAGTGGGGTCTTCAAATCGGCCGTGCACAATCAATTCTTTCTCCACTTTATTTTTCGTCTAATTTTGATACGTTCATCCGCTATCATTGTCTTAATTCGTCATGTTTTCGTATCAACAAAGGTTGATTTTTAACCCGCACAGTTTAAAACAATTACGCGATGCGTGTTTTATAGTCAGAATTCTGGCATAAAATACTTTGGCTTTAGTATTCGGCAAAAATGGGATAATATATTGAAGCAATCAATAACAAAGAAAAAGAAACATCGTGCAGGTTGGCATATCGCCCTTCGCCGACGTCATGCCATTTCTAGAATGCCCTTACCTTGTATATAATCATCGAACGTTTGTTCTTGGGTTCCAAGTACGGTTAAATTTCACAACTACTCACTTCGAAAATTTCAAAGCATACTGGAGTTGCCATCTTTAAAGAAACCTGGCTTCATTCGACAATAGAAAATGAGTTGGTTTCCTTTGAAGGATTCTGCTGTTTTCTACTTGACCGAACCTGTCCCTCGGTAAATCGTGGGGGCGGAGTAATTACTTATAATCGAACTGACTGGTGTTCGTACTGCAAACAGATTTTTACTTTTCATAAGCTCGAGATATCCTGCCTGGCAGTTGAATGAAAAACCCCGTCATCTGTCCAATTTTCAATCCCTTATTTTGATAAATGCTTATTTTATTCCAAATTGTCAATCTAACGCTTTTAACTCATCCATTGATGAACTCTTAATAAAACTTAATCATTTTCATAATTCTTTGCTTCATTTACTTGCTGACCTCAATTGCTGCAATTTATTTATGCTTTCCCTATTATCTCTCAAAAATATTGTTCATTTCTCAACTCGAGGTGACGCATTTTTGGATTTCGCCCTAACAAATGCACCCCATTTGTTTCACGCCCGCATGCTTGCTCCAGTTGGTAATTCTGACCATTGTGTTATCAAACTACTCCCTAAAATTTATGGAAGCACCGGGCATACATACTTCACCCGCAGTAATGACAAAAAGGTGACTTCTAGAGCTTGTTAACCGGACAATATTTCAGCCCTGAAGGACATGCTCTCTACCACTGATTTCAATATTTTTCATGAAAATGATGTCTCCATAGAATGTGATTTTCTGACTTCCTATCTTAATTTTTGTTTTGAAATCTGTTGTCCTAAAGAAACTATTTTTGTAAGTACTTATCGCTTTTCCTCTGCCCACCTGAAGCGCATAAACAGATTAAAAGAGAAAGCCTTTAAATACATGATCGTAACACTGTTACGCATCTTTCTCAGTCAATCAAGTTCGAGTTGGAAAGTTCGAGTTCAAGTTGAAAAGCTGTATACGAACACGCTTCTTGGAACGAAAGACAGTCGTCACCTAAGGCGCGTGCTGAAACAAATTTGCGGAAGCAATTACAAGAAATCCCCATCTTATTTGGATATTTATTCCTTGAGCGAATCATTTGTGCCCTGCATAACCGATAATGTCTGTGCACAGAACTCTATTTTACCCCCCATCCTAGTTTTCCAATTCAACCTTTACTAACGTATCCGAGGTCTTTTGCACACTTTCAGCTGTCTCACGTTTTAAGGCTACAGTACCAGACAAACTCTAGCCCATTGCACTAAAGGAATGTGCTAGAGAACCTTCATCTTCCATCATATCCATTTTCCATCGTTGCATGGAAAGAGCAATTAGGCCTGATTGCTGGAAATCTGTCTGTATAACCCCAATCCCAAAAAAGATCCTGGTAAATACCGCCCAATCGCGGGCAGCTCGCAATTGCTTAAAGCATTTGAAAGCATTGTACTACGAAGAATGGCATCCAGCTCTCATGTAAACGATGCTTTTCAGTTCGCTTACCGTAAAAACGGATCAACAGTTGATACTGTCGCTTTGCTTAAAGATTATATCACACGTTCTCTAGATCGTAAATCGAAAGCTGTACAAATTTGTTTTCTGGATTATACAAATGCTTTCAACAGTGTTCTATGAAACTCTTTATTACAAAACTTATTTGACCGTGGCGTTACAACAAATATCCTTCATTGGATTGCATCCTACTTCGAAGGCCGTCTCCAATATACAGTTGAGAACGGAAAAGCCTCCCGTGTAATACCGATTCCGCGTGGTGTCCTTCAGTTTGCAATATTGTCCCATTTTCATTTTCCCTTCACATTTCTGATCTTCCTTGTGACCCTTCGACGCTTACCATTAAATACGCTGATGACGTTGCCGTTGCATTGAATCATAATCTTCGGATCGAGCAACATGTTTTAGAATCAGTGGTTACGAACATTGGTCAATGGTTATCCATGTTTGGTTTATCTTTGTATCCCTCTAAATGCAAAGAGATGGTATTTTACAACACGACTGGACAGCGTTATTTAGCCTTTCATTATGAAATTCCTCGCGTTTCGTTTAACGGCTCTGTGTTCGAAAGATGTTACAGCTTCAAGTATCTTGGCGTAAAGTATCTGACAATCTTAGCTGGACCATACATGTAACAAATCAATTCATAATGGTGCGCCAAATGTCATTCTATGCACTTCGCCTCAATTCTCTCTCCTTGGGCTCGGACATACAAACATCATCCACATAGGCTCGCTACACACGAAAACCACTGTCAAATGCCTATACACAAATGCACAGTGCTTGCGGAACAAAATCGCCGAATTATCCCATTTTAACGCTCAGTTTTCTGCTGACATCATTGCTGTTACCGAAACATGGTTTTACGATCAGGTGAACGATTGCGAGCTGGCACTTCCCAACATGATCCTACTTCGACGAGACCGTTCAAGATCAGGTGGTGGAGTTGCTTTGTATTATAACGAACGTCTTCAATGCACAGCTGTACCTGACACAAGGTTTGAGCTAAAGGACACCATGTGGTGTAGCCTTCGCTTGGAAACTGGAGAGAACTGTATACTTGGTGTGATCTACCGCTCGCCCAACTCTTCCGATGCCCACAATGAAACGTTGTTACAAATGATGCGCAACGCTGGAAACCTTAGAGGATGCCAATTATTAATAATGGGTGATTTTAACCTCCCACATCTCTACACCAAAAGTGTGCATACTCAGCAATCCCTTGAGTACAAATTCCGTGAGATTATCACTTTCACTCCCCTATACAACCATGTCCATTCATTCACTTGACAAAGGGGCCTCAAGGAATCGTCAATTCTAGATCTGGTTTTAACCTCCGAAGCAACAGCAGTGGAGTCAGTGCAGTATCATAGTCCTTTGGGGCTAAGTGACCATCTTGTGTTGTCCTTCGAATTCGTGTGCAACGCCAGAAGGGCGTCGGGCGACGTTAAGTTCATCAGGAGAGTCGATTAGTTCGGCCTTCGCGGTGCCATTACGATTATGGATGAAAAACATTTCGATCTTACGAATGCAGATACTCATTGTTCTAGTCTGTTAAGTTATATCGGTACAAAACTAGACGACAATTCTACCTGTGTTCCCAAAAGGAAATCAAGAACATTTTGCTTCAAACTTCGAAGCCGCACTCAGAAGTGGATAGCCATGCGAAATTCCGCATGGGCTGCACACAAAATAATACGAACAGACGCATCCTGGGAACACTTTCGTAGTTTTCGGAACAAGGTGACGTCCCTAATTCGAGAAGACAAGCAATATCACCATTGGAAGCTGATCGACCAGATGGAACGACATCCTAAGTTGCTGTACACCATCGTAAACACCGCGACCAAGGTTAAGCCAGGTGTATTTCCTATCCAGACAGAGAACGGACTGACTGATAATTTCAAGGATACAGCTGATGCCCTAATATCATTTTATGCGCAAGTATTTTGTCCAAAGAACGTGTCAACGCTGACGTCTTTGCCGCACCCACTACAAGTCGAATGCCTTAGCAACATCGAGGTAAATCCTACGGTTGTGCGAAAGCATCTACGCCGGCTGAACGTTTGCAAATCACCAGGAGAGGATGGAATAACACCCGCTGTTCTGAAGTCATGCGAGCTGGAGCTTTGTGGCCAACTATGTGTTCTATTCAGGCACTCATTGAATACGGAAACCTTACCAACTCAATGGAAAACCGGTGTTATCACACCAATCTACAAAGGGGGCAGTCGTTCTGATCCGGCAAATTACCGCCCCGTGACGCTACTTTCAGCGGTTTCTAAAATTTTGGAACGCCTGGTGTGTGAACGACTTGTTGAACATCTCGAGAACCATCAGCTGATAACTTTCACACAACACGGATTTAGAAAACATATTCATGCCTGTCTAACTTGCCCACGACTCTAAATGACTGGACGCA
>JACCGJ010017408.1:0-14002 GCA_013407085.1 Atriophallophorus winterbourni
GTTTTCTGATCGACACGTTAGCCAAACTTAGTGTCATCCCACTCACAAACTCACAAGACAGAAACCACTCTTCATTGCACCGACAAACAGCAAACGTTACTCGATTTACGACACACGGCTAGCAATCAATCTTCATGGAACGCGGTAAGCGACGTAACTTTTGATGAATTTTGACTTTTGCCGATGTTAAAACCCCTATCCTGGGAACCGATTTGAGTTCAGTTTAGTTCAGTTGCACAGGACAGTAAGTGGCTAACGAGCAAGTGGAGGGTCCGAATTTCTTTAGGTGGAAAGCTGCAGAGAAGCAACCACCACTGCCAAAGCGTTTTTTCTTATAGTGATTTAGATATCCTCGACTATCACAACGCCAAGGGATTATCCGGGTTGTGTTCAGGAAGCACATCGTTATGAATGATGCTGGAAAAATAAAAATAAATTTTTCTTCACCAGTACGGTGAGAGGTCAGCTAAAGAAGAGTTGTATTAAAAAACAGAACTCTATTATTTACTTACTTACCAAACAACGCGAAAAATGGTGAATTACCTAATCTTGCATAGAAATTTGGGGGAGAAATCAGGAAAAAGCTTATCCCATGTGCGGTGAAACTGTTCTTAGAACTCGTGACAAAACTGCAGATATACGTTCTTCTGGAAGCCGGTTCCATAAATTTACCACCATGATGCTGAAAATGTTTTTCCGTGAATCTAGTCTACATCGCTCCTTAGCAAGTTTGAGTGAATGTTCGCCGGTGCTTAACTCGGGTCTTAAGGCAAAGAAGTCGGTCATGATAACGACACTTAAACCCTTCAAGATCTTGAAGGTTTCAATTAATTAACCACTCAAACGACGGCGCTTAAGTGAGAAAACATTTAGTGACTTCAGGTGTTACTCTCGATGACCTCAACTCATTGGAGTTGCGACTCGAACGATGTCCTTCTTGTAGTAAGGGCATCACGCCTGAACGCAATATTCTAAATGCGGCCGAACTAATACCTTCTAAAGGAGCAGGAATACATTGGGCCTTCTGCTGAATAGCGCGGATCTTGGCCAAAAGAGCACTTTGCGAGCACGTTGAGCTGCAGCGGCGCATTGGTCTTCCCATTTGAAGTCAGTCCTAACTAGTAATCCCAAATCCTTAACAAACTGGGTGATTTTAACAGTGAGAGAACCACTCGACACCTGGACTGAAATCTCATCAACCAGTGCTGACAAGAATTGGCTATTATTAATGTTCAGTGGGAGGTCCCACTGGTATAACCAGTTTATGACCAGTTCATGGTCGTGCATCAAGGTATCTTCATCAGTCAATCCGACGAATTTCACATCATCCGCGAAAATAAAGCATGGGCACTTCAATTCAAAGCAAAAGTAATCGACAAAAATAAGGAATAGAATAAGACCGAATACCGACCCTTAGGGTACACCGCTGATCACATCGGTTTGATTCGACACCGTAGAACCTACCCTAACTCTGAATCTCCTAACTGTAAGGAAGGCTTTTATCCAAGCAAGTAGACTACCGCGTATGCCTTTTGCTGCTAGCTTAATCTCTAGAAGGCGGTGATTTACGCAATCCAAAGCCTTACTGAAGTCTAGGTAGAGGGCTCCGACAGGCTTTTCTCCATTCATTCATTTTGTGGCAGCATTGAGGAAACTAAGAAGGTTAGTCAGGCAGGATCTTCCCTCACACACCTCAATCTTTCATTCAACATGAGTACACGAAATTTCATTGATAATGTCACAAAGATTAACGCCCGGTTTTCAGTAGACCACGCAGACTGGCGCCTAGCCAACTTAATAATAATAACAATAATAATAATAATATATATTCTTCGACATCCAAGGCATGTAATACATGATCAGTTTATCAAAATTGGAACAGCAGAAGAAAATATAACGGTGCAAATGACCGAAGTGAGCGGGATTTTTAAACATTTTTTCCGTTCAATAATGGGAACGAATATACAGTAAGTAAAAAATCTTAATGTCTAATTACAATAAGGTTTCATTTAAATTTTGTCAGAATTTACGAATTGCAAGGATGGGAAAACATGGAGAACATAAATGGAAGATAATTATGGAAACAGTGGAGTGAATTGTAATAAATTGTCATAAAAAATTGATAAATAAATTATATATGCATCAATTCATGTTTTTTTACGGAAAGATTGGTTGAGAAGATAGAAAAGGGAACATAAATCCATTAGAATAAGAAAATCTAAGAAATTCTGGGGGATGAGAGAGGGTGTGGTTAATAGCATGGGAGTAGGGTACGCTGTGTACTCCAATACTCTTGAAGAATTGTCGACGAATCGAACTAAATACTGTTAACCAGACGGGTTTTCGTTATCTGCAAACAATGATTCAAGCATTTGATGGAACTCGGAATAATCCGTCCATCAAATTTACCTTGGACTACACCTCTTTACATAATCGAAAAAATCGAACCGGGTGTCTGGCGTCCGTGTGGCGATTCGCTTGCTTGAAATCGTGTAACGATTTTGGGTCGATTTCTTATTCTGCACATACATGACTTCGTAATGTCTCTACACCGAAAAGTTTTGTTTTGGAAGTTGGATATAGTGCGCGCATATCATCTAATTCCCGTAGCTGGCGAAGATGTTCCCAAAACTGCCATTAGCACTTCATTTGGCTTGTTCGAGTTTCTCAGGATGTCATTTGGTCTACACAATGCTGCCCAAACTTTCCAGAGATTCATGGACCACGTTTTCCTCGGCCTGTCTTTCGTCTATGTGTACATTGATGATGTCCTAATCGCTGGTGCAAATCCCACTAAACATCTTGAACAACTTCATGAAACAACTTTATGGAACATCATACATGAATAAACATTGCGGTCCAGACCTACCTAAACTGAAATTAACAAATTTTAAACAATTACTGTCGTACTCGTTAAAAACATGAACCTTTATCATTTAATTTCCTGATATTCTATCAACTTTATGTTTTAAACGAGCTACCATCTGTACAAATGTTATCCAACTATTTTTTACGGTTGTTAACAAAAAAATTGTTCCACCTTAACATTTGTATAATTCAGTATCAGTATCAGTATCACAGGGCGATAGTCGACCAAGTCGAAACGAGTGCCCAGATTCTTTAGGAGGTGTGATTGAAAACACCCAAGACTACCAGGATTGATTCGTAAGTAACACAGGCGTGGGTAACTGTGAATAGAAGAAGGGAGATGTCTCATCACCGAAAGGTGGGAGAGTTATGCATGTTGCATGTCCAATCGAATGAAAAGACGATGGACAGCCGTTTATTTCCACAAATGTGAAAAAATGAAAAAGAAACTTTCTTTTGTGTTTCAAAATATTTTTCGAATATTTTTGTGTTTTTTTATCATAGAAATAAGGGATTTAGTCTTAAGGGTAATGCTCCGGGAAGAGCTCCTGCCACCGTTCGTCCAGCCCATGTTTGAACCGTTTTATTTTATGTACTTATTCATGAGAACAAATGATCATGCATGGCATGACTTGGTGTATCCAAGAATATACATTATTATTATTATTGTTATTATTATATTATTATTATTATTATTATTATTAATTCAACACCTACCATACTACGGCATTGCGGTAAATCTTGAAAAATGTCTGTTTGGTTTGAGTTCTGTCGAAATTGTTCACACGAAATTGATAGTTTCGGTGTAGAACCGTTATCACAAAAACTATAAGCTATCCAATATTATCCATGTCTCAGCTTTATCAGTCAAGTCAGAAGTTTCTTGGGTGTGGTCAAGTATTATAGACGCTTTATTAAACAATGTGCTATGATTTCACAATCATTGACTGAATTTTACGTAGGAAAGAACGTAAATTTGAAATGAACGTCAGAGCTATCAAATTGTTCGAGCAACTAAATTCTGCTCTAAACAAAGTTACTTCACTGACCTACATATCAACGAACCCCAATGCTCGGTCGTCTATCGCTACTTACACATCACGAGAAGCACTCAGCGCAGTACTTCAACAAGAAGTAAATAATATCAGTAAGCCCCTGGCTTATTTTTCTCGTTGTCATGAAGCAGCTGAAACTCGATACAGTACGTTCGGTTGTGAGTTAATAGCTATATATTATGCTATACGACAATTCAGACATTTGCTTGAAGGACGAGATTTCACAGTATGAACCGATTACAAGCCCTCAACGTTTGCTTTTGCTGCACCTTTGGATCGATATTCGTTTCCATAAATACATCAATTGAATTATGTCAAACAATTCACGAGCGACATTCGATATGAATCGGACTCGTCAAACACATTTGCGGATAATTTATCTCGGATTAAGTTAAGTGTCATCGAACTGCCTGAAATCTACTTGAAACATTTGAACTGTTCGCAGCAAAATTACCGTTTAATAAAGCGGTACATTACTTCAAAATCGGGTTAAATCCTTTGAATTTCCGAAAATTAATTCCAATTCTTAGCTGCCATGTGACATGACTACTGGGGAAACCTGTCCAATTTTCCATTCAATTTTGTGGCGTTAGGTATTCGAGAATTTACGCGGCTTATCACATCTCGGAGCAATAGCTATTTGGAAGCTGATTAGCTCCCGTTATGTTATGTTTGACATGCATAAAGACATTCAACTTTGCAACATGAGTTGCAATCGAAACCAACAGAGCATAGTCCAACGTCACACCATCAGTTCCCCTAGTATATCTTTACCTGTTACTGAGCGCTTTCAGCACGTTCACTTGGATCTTGTTTGTCCATTAGCGGTCTCTATCGGTTGATCTTATAAATTGACCTGCGTCGACAATTTTATTTGTTGGTAATTGGCTGTAGCCATCCCATTCATCAGTGTAGAAGCGGTTGCAAAAGCTTTCAATCAACATTGGATCAGTAACTTTGTTGTACCGAACACTATAACCACTGACAAAGGTTCCCACTTTCAGTCAACGCTTTGTCGGTAATTGAATAGAACACTTGGTACGGAGCACATACAGACTACAGCCTACCATCCTTTTTGAAATGGCTTAGTCGAAAGATTTCACCGGCAAATTAATGCCGGTGAGTCACAGGAATTCAGAACTTTGGTCCGAGTCATTGCGCTTGGTGCTTCTTGGTTTTCGTACCACCGTGAAAGAAGACCTGGGTTGCTCGGGCGCTCAAATAGTTTAGCGGAGTACACTTAACTGTCAGCGCGCAATACGTAGCTCACAAGTTTTCACCTCCCGATCACTTACTGTTAAGATAGATCTGGTATCACATTGTCTGACGCATTGTCATATACCCACACGATTCATTCGCTACATCACAGCAGTATCGATCAAAATGTATATATACAAATGCTCAATGTTTAGTCAACAAACTGGCGGAACTCATTGATATCTGTGTAGAAAAGTCCCCTGATCTTATTGCTGTGACGGAAACTTGGTATCAGTCGAGTATGACGGACAGTGAACTTTCTATCCGTAATATGACACTTATTCGTCGAAACCGTGATGGCCCTGGAGGTGGCGTTGCATTGTATTATCACAAGCGACTCAAGGTAAATATCATTGCAGATACTGAACTTTCACTCACCGACACACGTTGGTGCTCACTTGACCTGGAATCTGGTGACAGCTGTACAATTGGGGTTATATATCGCTCACCAATTTCGACCGCAGAACATAACGATGTGTTAGTTGAAAGACTTAATCGCATCAGCGCTCGACTACACGCTCAACTTCTGATTATTGGGGATTTCAACCTCCCGCAGCTATACTCGAGAGATCAGTACTCAACAAACTTACTATAACACAAAGTTCGCGGAGTATTCGTTCTAGTACCCATGTACAACCATGTCTCCAACCACACACGAATGAGAGGAACAGACCGGCCCTCTGTTCTAGACCTTGTTTTGACTTCCAACGAATCGGCCATTGAATCAATACTCTACGAAGCTCCATTGGGGCTGAGTGACCATGTGATGCTCTTGTTCGATTATGTCTCCAGTGCAACGAGACTCAGTGACGAATCGAAAGTTATCCGTAGAGTAGAATTTTGGAGACTCAAGAAAGCACTCTCTGAGCTAAACGATGTTCAACTTGATTCTAGTGACTCAAATACACATTACAATACTTTGATGAACTACCTTCAGATGCAAATCCAGTCTAACACTCTATTTGTTCATAGGAAAGATGTCCACGCCTTCCGTTTCTCGGTTCGCAGCAGAATCAGAAAATGGATTTCATTAAAAAGGCGAGCCTGGGTGACTCATCGCAATGATGCCACCTCAAAATCCTCGTTACAATTTTGCAGAATACGTAACAGAGTCACCACCTTTATTCGGCAGGACAAACAACAGTACCAACAATGTATGGTGGAACGAATGGAAAAAAATCCGAAATTATTGTACAAAATTGTGAATGAAAGTACCAAAGTTAAACCAGGGGTTTTCCCGATCATGACAGAAGAAGGATTGACCGTCACAGTCCAAGAGACGACAGATGCACTTGCGTGCTTTTACTCTCAAGTCTTCTGCCCAAAACAGAAATTATCGCATCAAAAATTATTAAACACAGTGGAACCACTAAGTGAACCGGTAATTGATCAATTCGTAGCGGAGCGACACTTACGACGATTAAACACGAAGAAATCCCCCGGGGAGGACAACATTACCCCAGCAATTCTTCGTATGTGTTGTAGAGAGCTTTCACATAGCTTAGCTGCAGTTTTTATCCAGAGTCTTCGCGAAGGTTGCGTACCTCTAGCATGGAAAGCGGGTGTGATAACACCAATTTACAAGGGTGGCTGTCGTTCTGACGCAGCAAATTACAGACCTGTAACGCTGATACCCTGTATTTCAAAGATCATGGAGCGCATCATTAGTGAATGTATTGTGGGTCACCTTGAAGCAAGAGGTCTCTTGTCAGCAGCACAACACGGGTTTCGCCGGACCAGATCTTGTCTGTCGAATATACTGATCACACTAAACGACTGGACTATGTCGCTCGACCAAGGCTACACGGTACACGCTTGTTATATTGATACATCAAAGGCTTTTGACAAGGTCAATCAGAGCCTGCTACTGCAAAAGCTAGCGCATTATGAAATAAGGGGTAACCTACTATCGTGGTTAACAGATTATCTGACCGATCGGCATGTGCGAGTTCGCATTGACGGTGTGCTATCAAAAAGTATAGATGCCACGAGCGGGGTACCTCAAGGTTCAGTACTCGGGCCTATCCTTTTCCTGTTATACATCAATGATATTACTGAAATAGTGCGGTGTAAGCTAGTTCTTTTTGCTGACGACATTAAAGTATGGAAGCAAATCCGATCTACTGAAGATTTTTTGATGCTACAAATGTAATATGTTACAGCTTGGCCGTAATTACGACCACACATATCATCTAGGCCACGAAAACTCAACTTGGACCACCGCTGAAAAGGATCTCGGGATTTGTATCACTAATAACCTGAAACCGAATATGCATTGTCGAAAAGTGTTCAATCGGGAATGTGGTATATTAGGAATCCTGAGGAGAATTTTTGGGCGGTTCACGCCTAAAACACTTCCCGCATTATAAATACTTACATTCATCAAATGATGGAGTATTTGATCCCAGCGTGGGCACCGTGGCTGCGCAAAGACATCAACCTCTTGGATATAATTTACCACAGAGCAACAAAGCTAGTTGATGGGATTCAGCACGTCCCATATCAAGAGCGAATGGCCATACTAGGTTTGCCTGATTTTACACAGAGGCGAATGAGGAGCGACGTTATTCTAGCTTACAAAATACTGCGAATCGAAAACCACCCGCTCCGAGATCTAATAAAAATAATTTCCCCTCGGAATGCACGTAGTTACTCAAGTTGCCTCGCAATACCGCACTCAAGACTTGACTGTCGGCGCCATTTCTTCTCTGTGCGTATCTGCTTTCTATGGAATGCACTACCACAAGACGTTGTGAATGCAACAACATTTGATTTTTTAAAGCAAAACTAGATGCATATATCAAACAACACCCCATAATCGGCCCTGTGTATTGAATCAACATGAACCCAGACAAACATGAAACAATGTGTTTTTGATTACATTTTCTTTTTGGTAATAGTTGTCATCCAATGGTACATGTAAAGCAATTGCTTTTTTCAACATAAATCTTGATTCGTGATTCTTGATTTTTAACCAGGGGCAGTCCTTTCTGATTTCACGATATCTCGTCATGGATAAAGCGCATTCAACACTGTCTTAAATAACCCTAATAACCATACTTGACAGCAAGGCCAATAGCAAAGCTCTAAAACGAACTTTCCACTAGCATCGTACCTTGATAAGGATTGCTTAGGAGAATGGTGTCCAGTCTCATCAGCATTGTGCGGCACTTTCTGCCGTACCCGCAATATAGAACACATAAGGTCATTGCCGTATCACCATCAATTCAATATTCAAGCTGAGCGCCTTATCGACACCTTCAATCGATTCTACGTAAAACTATGTGTCGAAGATCATTCTTTAAAATGTACCGTTTCCTTCTGGTTCATAGTACGACACCACAGAAATCTTTGCCAAAGACATCCGCCGACAGAAGTAATCATGTTTCATAAAGTGCGAAGCATGCTGTCGTGTGTGCTGCGAACAGATGCTTCAGGCGAAATAACAACTTCAGTTTAACCTCGGTTTACGTTACCAGTTGAACCTCAGATGTGGGGCGTAACTATCGCCCGAACAAGGGCCCACGGTTTGGGTTATAAATAAACACTCATCGATGATCCGTACTGTATGACGTCACCTTTACAGCTGACATGTGGGATGACCATCGAAATAAAATACCTCCAGCACTTATCGAAACTCCAACTTAAGCATCTATTAGACCAGGTATCCTGGTGGATATTTTACTGAACATTGTTTGATTGCCAAATTTAACCACCATTCAGACAAAGTGTGAAACATGCCACACCACAAGGTCAACATGTCCTCGAAAACCGCCCAAGAGGCTACAAACACAACCGACTAAACCGATCAGGATATCTTTAAAAATTGGTGTTGTGTGGGGCGAATTCACCAATGACTTTGCCATATGTTTTGTCTTGTTACAAAAAGCGAACATTCAATCCATCTTTGTTCTATTTTCCTAATTGTTGAATTAAAAACAACGCGTAAATGGATAGGCTTCAACGACTATTTCGCCATATAACATTAAAAACGACGAAATTCTCAGAATGAGAAGCACTGCGGTAGTCATACATTTTGTTGAGAAATATATAAAATGTTATTCACCTTATTTTCTGTTCTGTGTTAATTCAAAATAATTCAGAGTATTAATGGTCCAGAAAGCAAATACTTTACAGTAACCATAGATTAAAAATATAGAGAACGCATAGAAACAACAAAATTTTTTTGTCAATATGGAGAGTTCTTCTCGATGAAACTGGTGTTCAAGTGAAATACGAAGATAGGATATCCCTGATCAAGATGTTGAATTATTATTATCGGAGCAGTTAATGAAACATATGCTGGATACTCGTTAAACTCACTTGATAAACGATATATCCTATATGGAATTTCTGCGCACCATTCATCAATGTAAGGAAAATCGGTGTCACCGAATTCGGAAACGTGAAGTAACTGTTTCTTGTTGACGACAAATTTCCCTGGATGCTTCTTGCCCAAATCGAAATTCGATAAACACAGCATAAAGCTCCAGCGTTTATGCGCTTGCTTCATCTGAATACACAAGTGTTCTGACTTCCTTACTCAGATTATTCAAATTGAACTAATCGATAAAACACACGCCTGCTTGAAATGCCGCCTGAACTTTTAAATTTAGGACATGCAAACGGAAATAGCATAGTAGCATACTGCTATCTATTTGCGATCTCTTTTCAAAGTACCATAAAACGCTTGCGCATTAATGATCAGCACCAACAGTTGAAAACTTATGCCTTCTTAAAACAGCTTGTGATAAAGATCATGACATTGCAAGCGATGTGCAAATAAGGAATGGACCGAAATCAGCCTCGGTATCCAAAATGCTGAGGACATTAGTAAATTTCGTTTTGCGTAAGATGGCTTCACGAGAGCTATTGGTTGATATTTAAGCAATTATTTGTAGCTCAGCGATTGAATTTCGGGTGTTCTGTGTTTGCTGCGCTGCCAATATATCAGTAGTACGTCTCTTTATCAAGCTGTTGATCCAAATCAGCTTAAACTAGCACACACCAATCATTATTTTGTGAACCGATTGTCAATAAAACGTAGCAGATAGAAAGACAGATCGAGTACTTTATGCACTCTACGAACAGCGCGGTTTTAATACGTGTTGAACGGCTACTGAACATCTATATACTCATTCTAATCTCGGTGAGTTCAATCGATTGATCGACACCTTAGATGAAGGAAAGACTCCTGGCCATGACGAAAACTCACCACGACTCATCAAACATTGTGGAACGGTCTTTAATACGGCCAGTGCATAGAATTCTCCTCAAGCGTTGACAGGAAGAGTCTGCCCCACAAGGACTGAGAGATGCCAAATTCTTCACGCTATTCAAGGAAAATGGTGATGCATGCTGAATCAAAAACAACCGAATAATCTCGATCACATCGACCATTTTTACCAAATTATTGCAGATGTGGGTACAAATTCGGAATCTCGGCTTACTCAAGTGGAGATCTATCATGAAAACAAGCTTCTCTTCTGAGAGAGCTCCAATACAATTGACGGTAACAACGTATGCCATTGTATTCTGTTTTCATATGTTTAACAGAGGTTTTCGAATAGCTAAGCAGGAAGGGGCTGTTTATAATGTTTGAACTTGTAGTTTGTTCTCCAAGGCTTCTTAAATTGGTTGTCATCCAACTACGGTGTGAAGGGTTCAGTCCACTTTAATGGCTGCAGTCGAGAAGCATCCGAAATTTCTCGAGGCATTAAGGCTTACATTCGAAATTTAGACACATTTGTCGCATAACGATTGAAATGCACTTGTGTATTACCTCACAGTGAGTATTCAACTCGACTATATGTGATATTAGATGATAATGAATCATTTATTTTTTCATGAATGAATATTTATATGCCCTGGGTAATGTGATGATTGGTTTCATCTGTCACCATAAATTGGTTGAATCTGTCGAATTAAGGAACCGAATTGCGCTATGACTACATGGGTGACAAGACCACGGAGCCCAACGGCAAAACAAATTATCAGTAAAGGATAAAGGAAAATATCTAGTGATGTAATGAATAGATTCTGAAAAATATTTTTTATACAAATCTCTTGTAACTATTTCAGTTTTTCCAAATAATTTGGCTTTTCAAATATATTCATTTGGCATCAAACTCTGAAGAAATCTCAATGAAATCGCGAAAACCCCGTTTTCACATTCAACATGGGCCAAGTTTATTTCTTAGCTTGAATAAGCACTGAATGTTTATCTCTCATTGTCTGTCTATCACCATTTAAAACAAACAACTTCAACCACCTGCTTTCAGAATATTAATCATTTAGTGCACTGTTTCAAGGAAATATATGATTGACACATTATTGAAGTAAGTTTCAACAGATCCACTTGTCATTATCAGAAAAAGTCAACTGAAGGCTGATCATCGAAGGTCGATTATTTCTGCGGTTTGCAGTCACTCGTGAACAAGATTGGCCTTGCCAACCTCGTTCAATAACTTCAGATACCAAGACAAATATTAATGTGGTAGACCGAATGGAAACCATGGATAATTTATTCAGCCACAACCGTACAATTTGTAGTGTTTTTTTCATTTAATTGAAGAAATTGGCTGTCAATCTCAACCGTTTGACCTTATACAGAAACTATCAATGTTGGCGGACCAGATAAGTGCAAATAGTGAGAAGCCAGTGTAAGACGTGTGATTATGTTCGTCAATTAAACTTCCGGATAAAACAATATTGTTTTATCGCAATCTCACACGTATTCGAAGACCAGATTTTGATATTCACGCTACTCGGGGGTAATAAAATCATCAAAATCATTCATATCGATCGGATTGTGATCGCTAATCACGACATTCAATCGCGATTTTTAATCATAGCAAGGCTGAGGATAGACATAACCAGCTGCTAAAAGTAAAGCCCCATATTTTTTGCATTTAGGTAGCTTCCCTCCCTTGGAGTAATCGTAGCGTCTAGACAAGATTTGTAAGAACATGCGAAAATACGACTTACTTCACATATGAAAATTCCATTGTATAATTGACATCAAATTTGGCTTTAATCAGTATTTGAGAAGTTGTACCATACCCATATGTCTATCCTGCTATTTTTGGTTGTATTGTTCGAGCTTACGAAATTTCCAACTGTTTTCCCAATCGCATGTAACATCGAACCGAAAAAAAGTTGCAACAACTGTGATTCGCGCCATTGTTTCAATGTAGCGAGAAGATTACCTGTGCACGTGTGTGCGCGCCTACAATTTTCGGTCCGAGCAACTGTCGCCGATTTCGCGAACGGGTGACGGTTCATTGATTTGGGTACTTGTGCTGCGGTCACTGACGTGCATTCCCACGAAACTACACATATGGATTGAATTGTCGTCCCGAGAAGAACGATTTTCCGATGATCGATTCCCACAGCTGTTGTTGCCATCCTCGGTAAAACCATTTCTGCGAGTTGTCATATGTGAAATTTGTGAAAATGAACGAAATCGAAATAGCACACTAGATTTGGTGAAAGTGAGACAAAACTGCATGGTTTAACGAATAAATTGAATGTTCCCCTAATAAAACATTATGGAACAATTGTATGTTGTTACGTAGATGTTTTGTATGTTCAATTTGCATATCTGGTGTTGTGTAAATGAGATTCATTAGTCTATGAACTGTGAGGAGTGAAAGTTTACTGTGTAGATAATCGGTTTATCTCACCCGATTATACCTTCAGCGAAGTTGATTCTCAAGATACCAATGGTACCAAGGTACCAAAGAACTTTGAGCAGGAACTTTATATGAATGCATATATTTCCTTTTCCAGCGCGAACCGCGCTGATAACGCTGTTATACCTGCCTTGTTTAAACGGACTTGATTTCAATCCCCGCCATGGTTTCACGTTTATAAAAATGTGTCTGAACATGTTTCCCCATATGCTGCTTTTGCTGTCCTCCGATTGATGCTGACTCATTGCAAGCACACGTTGATTTCATGCTGCGCAGCGATTCGTGTGATTAATCAGTCCGATTCGGGAGGAAGAAGCTCTCCCATAGCCTTCACAGTGTTTAGCACTACTCGGTCGATCGTCGGCATTTGCACGCCTTCGATGTGATCCATCTCTATTAGGCAAAAATATCATTTGATCTTATAAAGAGACCGGTCCAGAGCAAGTGAATCAAATTCATAGAGTCAATTTCGATGGCTTTCATATGGCTTTCGTGGATCGTTAAATCACCGTACTTCTCCTAATCTATCTGTAATCAAAACTTACTGAATTTTAATAAAAGGAACAGCCGCGAAGTAATTTAAGTGAGCCGCGTTCATTGTCCTCCATGTATAACGTTTACCAGAGTGTGGTTTTGGTTTCGTAAATTTCCTAAAGTTTTTGTTAGACAGTGTGCTAGACGTAAAACAAAGCTCACTTTTAGGTTGGCATCGGCAGACAAGGATGTAAGAACTATACAAGCTGGTATCATAAAACACCTAAGCTTTTTCAAAAACAAAATCGTGTTGAAATCGCGATTGAATTCAAGTGACGATTATCATCTACCTCAAATATAAATCCTATGATGGTTAATCGATCCCGTTACAAAATTGCTCGGTGTTTCCAGATTTAAGACAGGTGTAAACATTAAAAGTGCAGACATCGAAAACGAAAGATTTTGCGTTTATCTTTACCACCGGGATTTCGAATTGCATCAAACCTGTAAAACACTATACCACCTTTCATGAGAAATGTTTATAGCGTATAATGATCTCTCTTACTTTTATCTATAATTTATTTCTTGATTACATTATTCTGAAACGAATAAAAATTACTTTGTCGGTACCGCCCTAAAACCTCTCATACAATA
>JACCGJ010017409.1:0-42051 GCA_013407085.1 Atriophallophorus winterbourni
TTGTAATGAATGGCTCCCTATATCAGAAAAGATTTTTTTAATTTATTCGAGTTGTTTATACTCAAGATCGATATTATTTCAGAAAGAAAACTCCAAGAATTGAATGGTTTTTTACCGTTAGTGCGATTGTTAGAGTATACTTTCGAAGAATATCCAGAAACAAACATATTCCAATCGATTGCTGATATCCAGAAACAATTTTATTATTGAGAAGAAAATGAATGTGTATTAATTTGAGTTTTATTAATCATAATCGATTTTTAATATAAGAGATCGTTTTATTTAAAATTATTAGTGATCAAATGTTAAAAATAATTACTATGAGAAATAATGTTCAAACTGAAACATGCCGGGAATTTTCCGTTTCTATTTTATTTACATTTCTCGAGAATTGCCTCAAAGCTGTTTTAAAAACATTACATGGATTATATTTTCTTCTTTGCAGAAAAATTAGTTAATGTCGCATATGATGCGTCAATGACTCTTGAGTTTATTGAAGTGGTTCCCTGTTTTATCATTTGATTGCATCCGATAAATCGCTAACCTGATACAAGCAGTTTTCGAAGCAGTTTCGTACGTAGCACTTACCAAATTTTTCTAACCACAATGTCAACACTCAGTCTAAAAAATTTGTGTACCATTCTTTGTGCTTGAAAAAATCAGTCTCGTAATTTAGTCCAAACTTCTTCTTGCAAAACTATATTTTACTGAACATTACACATTTTATATATAGAGCTAGCCAAGTTTTGAGCTCATTATATTGATATTCTTCGTAGTATATAATTATTAGCAGATTACAATCGAAATTCTTTAAGAATCTTTACTTTCTTGAAATTCAATTGCATCATTCTCCACGAATAATTGCAATTTTACAACAACGTGAATAAAAACAGAACAATCTTCATCAATAATTAAAAAATCGCGATAGGAAACGTCAAGCACGTGGACCACATCTGAAAGATTGCATTGTCAATTGCACGTCAAATCCATTTCCCGATTTTTTCTACAAGATAAATCTGAAAGACGATTTTTTTATATTCAGCAGAGTAGATTGAAATTTAATTATGCAAAATAAAAACAGCAATTTTCTTTCTGTTTGTTTACATTTGATCTATTCAATGGCTTTGGATAGATTCATGGGTCATATTTAGAGAGATAGATACATCAATGCTGGTATAAATTTGAATGATACACCTGGAACTGCAAAAGATGTTCAAACATACCTGTTGCTTAATAGTTCCATGATGACTGAATTGTTTGTAATACGTGAAAAATAATGGGTTTGTACCGCTTTTATATAAATTTATTATCTATAATTAATAACGACGGTCCTGAGTTCGTTCGATCATTTGAATTACTAACATTTTAATCATAAGTGCTGTGTTTTCAGAAGACTTCACTTGCCTGCTACTAGTTTAGATAACTTAAATTAATTACACTTAATAGGTCTCAAACTGGAAAGTGTTCGCCTGAAACAAACAAGTGATTCGATGCATGACTATTATCTATTTTCTTGATAATATTGGAAATATTATTAAAAAAATGGTTGCAGATGTTGACACTTTCATTGATCATTGATCAAATTCAATCCTCGAAAATCACAGAACCTTGATTGATTTCACTGCATATTCTGTTAAACTTTATTCTTATTTTTACACGGTATTAGAAGAGATCCTTTGGGTGACATTTGCAAATACTTTCGAGTTTCATTGACAAATTATGACAAGAAAAACTTGGATCAGAAAGCATCGATTTTTTTATTTTCTAATTTCCTAATGCCTAATCCCTTTTTGTTCGACCGGCGGAATATGAACATTTTTAATCAGACAG
This sequence comes from Atriophallophorus winterbourni, assembly GCA_013407085.1. Taxonomy (NCBI): domain Eukaryota; kingdom Metazoa; phylum Platyhelminthes; class Trematoda; order Plagiorchiida; family Microphallidae; genus Atriophallophorus; species Atriophallophorus winterbourni. Next base: position 1,831 of record JACCGJ010017409.1, read on the forward strand.
TAGAACTCAAACAGCGTCATACATTTGGCTGAAGTCAATTATGACGTAAAACAACATTTCCCGGAAATTTGTTTTGTCGATGCACGATATTTCGTCACATAGAGCAGCTGAACTATTACATTCAAGCATTTAAAGCAGTAAACATGTTGAAATTATCACCGTCACAAGTATTACAGCTCTATCTAACGAGCGACACGCTGGTAAAACAAGATAAAATATAAATTAACATTTCTCAGCAACTCGATAACTGTTGGATCAATTTATATAACTTTCATTTTACATAAAAATTTGCAAATGAGAAATGATTTGTTCTTTCAGTTTGATAAAGCGGAAATTTCGTCAAGTGTTGCTCATTGCGGCGCGATTTTTCTGCGAGTTTTTATATGTCACAACTATCACTATTCAGTTGGTGCGCGCAAGTGACGAACCATCATGGTTGGCTAAGTATTCGCTCAATATCATAATAAGGGATTTGGTTAATCAAACATAAATGTCGATTATCCCGAACGCATGATATTGTTTCAAACATATTTCGCGCTTTCAAAAATATAAAGGTTTTGTTTATTTTGATATAGATTATTTGATTATTTTCTTCTCAATAAGTTTATATATCGCTAAAATCGTTTAGTTGACTGGTATTCACAATTTGATCACGCAACGTTGCTTCACGTTGAATATATCGGTGATCGCATTCTGGCGGTTGTGAACAGCTTCGGTAATAATATGCTTACAAGACCATTAATACATCATAAATGGAATATCGCGTAGCATAATTTTAGATATACAGAAATCTCACGGATGGGATGATAAGTGATAGAGATATGTACGGGAATCAAATTCCGATCGATCCATAACAAAGTGGAAATACCCCATCATCTTCCTTTTCGCCTTCATAAAACATAATGTTTCTAACTATTTTGACAAATTTCGATTGGTTTTTTAAACTATTAACGGATCAAATGTATACTGTTATGAACTAACCGAATTTAGTGACGAATAATGAAATTGTATTTCAAGCATTTTGTGCTGACAGAACATACTGTCTACTTCAAATAATGAATGAACTGGAAACCGTCTATGCGGCCCATGCACACTTTATGGGAACAAAGAACTGTTGAGATGTGTAGCAACGCTTAGTAAGTTGGAGGTATAGGAAGAAATAAATGGATACAAAAGACAGAGTAGGTTAATGTTGATTTGCAACAGTATAGTCAGCTTTAGCATTCAAAAAAACGGGGACACTGATCTCAAGTTGAAAATGGTAAAAGATAAATGAAAAATCATTTATTTTATAAAGAAGTGCTCCCCATTAACGAATATCAACTGCTCACATGGAAAATATTTTTGGGAAAAAGTAATGTTGTAAATTGCAGATATGTGCTATGTGCGCATAATAATGCTTATTAAAGGATTATCGGATGTGTGATGTTTGTCTGTGATGGAAATGCATGCAAATATGCTTTTTTGATTATTGGAGAATATTTTGTATAAAATGTCCATGAGATCCTACTTTTCTGTTACACAACATACAATCGCTTCCGCGTTCTTGGTATCCCCTTAGAACGGACAGAACTCACAAGTGAACAATTTCGAAATTAAAGTCGTTTTATGGATTTTGAAAGCGCAAACAACGAAGGTAGTCTTATGTAAACACACTTGTGGATTCATGCATGTTCTCCATGAATTTACATCAAACAAACTGCGACCCTTAGTTCATGATATTTTTCGACCAGACAAATCCAATTCGCAATAAATATTTCGTGTTTGGCAACATTTAATTGCATTTTTATTTGAAATCAACTTGATGGCTTCTTGATGATCGAATAAGAGGCAATAAAATTTCACATTGAAAGTTTATTTCCTTTCAAATTTGAAGTAGACGAAATGACACAATGTATTAAATTTGCTCGATTAGAAACATATTTTACCTCTCAAGCATTTCCTATCAGAATACGCATGTATGAGAATTTCCTTACCGGTCCCTAAAGGAATAGTGAATATTTTTACGGTTCAGCTTTCCTTCCTAACTATTTAGTTATTTTGAAAAATATCTACAAGATTCAAGATTCAAGGTTTAAGAATTTATGGTTACAAAAAGCACATAGCTTCACAATTACCATGTCATAGTAAATATTCGTTCAGAAAATAGGTATAAAATAAACATGTAATGTCAAGTATAGTCAAATTGTATAGTTACCATGAGTCAATACGCAGGTGTTTGAATATTGTGCGGTCGAGAGGGCATCCCACATTCCAAGAAGCATTAGTCCTCATCTTACATTCTTTTAAAACATTTGTTGTATAGCTGCAGTTTATTATAATGCATGTGATTGAATGCGAAATAATAACAAATGATATTTCAATAACCATCAACTCCTCAATCTACAATCTTTATAATGGGAAAAGACGTTTATTTTCCCTAAAAACTCAATATCTTTGAAGATATTACGACTCTATATTGACACTATGTCAACATAGATTTGAATTATTTGGCGCGAAAAACATGATTATAATTTGATCATATTCGCTCTTTATTCTGATTGGTCCATGGAGTCTTTGACACGGTTTTAATGTGCTATTTTCCAAGGTCATTTCCTTTTACATTCTCAGCCTATATATATGGATGAGTAAACCATGTTTGTTATTATTGGAAGTGAGCTGCCATACGAACTTCTCTGAAGCCTTGGTCTTCTCTCTCAATAGTCGGTTGGGCAATATTGTGGAAAGCATATCCGGGTGCATTATTAGTTACATATCAAGAACGTAACAGTTTGGCGACGGGTTTATTCAAGTTACGAAATCATGGAACAATCCAAGATAGAAATTCTTTTGGAGCGACAAATGATGCTAATGGAACTTCTTCTGCAGAAGCAAGTACCAATCACAGAACCTCGTGCTATTCCACCCTCCGTTGATGGAATTGCGAACAGCATCGCAGAATTCTCCTATGATCCGGAAGCTAACATCACATTTGAAACTTGGTTCAGGCGATATGAAGATCTTTTTCGTGTTGATTTTTCAGCCCAAGATGATGCATGGAAAGTCCGGCTGCTGCTACGTAAACTTGGCCCAGCAGAGCTGGATAAGTACTGCAACCTGATTCTTCCCAAGAATCCTCGGGATAGAAATTTTGATGGGACGATCAAGTCACTGACTCAACTTTTTGGTGAGCATGTATCTCTCTTCAACACTCGTTACAGGTGCCTGAAGCTGAAAATGAACGACACTGACGACTTCCTGACACACATGGGCATTGTCAATCGCGAATGTGAACGCTTCAAGTTGCGGTCCCTCACAGACGACCAGTTCAAGTCCTTGATATTCATATGCAGCCTGGTATCTCCGCGTTTCGCTGATATTCAAACGCGACTGCTCAACAAACTTGAGCAAGAACCCTCATTCACTCTCCAAGCCATTGGTGATGAATATCTACGACTGGTCCGTCTCCAAGAAGATTCGGCAATGATTCAACATGGGAATCATGGCACCGACACCGTCCATGCCGTTCAGCAAAGCAATTGGCATTCGTCACAAGATTCCAGCGCAAAGAAGCCACCGTCTTCATGTCGGCATTGCGGAGCCTGGCACTACGCCCGATATTGTCCCTTCAAACAACACCGTTGCAGTCAGTGCAACGTCACAGGCCACAAAGAAGGATTCTGCAGATCCAGAACGAAACAACAAGTTTCGTCGAAACCAAAGATTTCGAGGCCCTTCTCAAAGCCGCAGCAAAACCAGCACAGGTTTTCATCAGATCAGCCAATCAATGCTGTGTGCAACCAAATCCAGTGCAGCAGTGCACCTCCTGACAGGATTGCAGCTATATCTACTGAGCAGTATGTACGCGATCAGTTGAACACAGCAGTCCGAAACCTTCCTGTGACAGTCGCAGATATCAAGAGGACCCTGAACGACGACGAGGTTCTCTCAGAAGCTATCAGGTATGTTCAATCTGGATGGCCTAGGCTAGCACCACAATTGAATGACAATCAACTGTTCCAAAGACGGGAATCCTTATCAATCGTGGATGACTGTCTCATGTTTGGTGCTCGAGTCGTTATTCCCGCTGCTTTGCGTCAACGGGTAATACGTCAATTTCATGCTGGACATCCGGGGCTCAATCGGATGAAAGCAATCACACGAAGTTTCGCCTACTGGCCAATGATGGACGCTGACATCACCGAGTTTGTCAGGCGCTGTACCAATTGTCAACAAGCGGCAAAACTTCCTGCTCACGCAACCCCGGTTCCGTGGCCTCGACCTGACAGAGCATGGTCGCGTATCCACATTGACTTCGCCGGCCCACTCAACGGAACCACCTACTTAGTCTTGGTAGACGCTTATTCAAAATGGCCAGAAATCGTCCCGCTCTCTCTTGCCACAAGTTCGACCACAATCGGAGCACTCACTTCGATATTCAGCCAACACGGAGTTCCCGACACCATTGTCTCAGATAATGGATCCCAATTCACATCAGCTCATTTTGCCGAATTCTGCAATAAGAATGCAATTGAGCATATCCGGACTCCGATCTACCATCCCCAATCGAACGGACAAGCGGAGAGGTTTGTCGACACATTCAAAAGAGCAATGCTCAAGTCTCGAGAGGAGGGGACTACCGTCGACAACTTGCAACGATTCCTGTTAGTCTACCGGACGACCCCACACGAATCCCTGATGAATGGTCAAACGCCAGCAGAAGCATTAATGGGTAGAAAACTTCGTACAGTCAATAACGCAATGGTCCCGAAGCCACCGCAACCTCAGGTTCATCAGCATCCCAGTCAAAGGAGCTTCAAAGTGGGATCCAGCGTCTATGCTCGTGATTATCGACAACGAAGAAACCCATGGATCGAGGGCAAGGTTGTATGTCGGAGAGGTAGCGTCATGTTCGACATCGAAGTTGGAAACGATATTTGGATACGCCATCTCAATCAATTGAGACCAAGAGAAGGACAGTCGGAGTTAGAACCTGCGGAACCAGTGAATCTTCCGTTGGATCTTCTATTTGATACCTTCCAGCTCCCACCTCCTCCGGTTGAAATACCACCTGACAATATCGCTCCCGATCGCGCACTAGAACCCCGACGATGGACTAACCGAAGACGCAAGACTGTCGTACCACTTCAAGTGAACCCCAAGCTCTGTCGGTACTGAGTCAATTTTAAAAAGGGAGGTAATGGGAAAAGACGTTTATTTTCCCTAAAAACTCGATATCTTTGAAGATATTACGACTCTATATTGACACTATGTCAACATAGATTTGAATTATTTGGCGCGAAAAACATGATTATAATTTGATCATATTCGCCCTTTATTCTGATTTGTCCATCGAGTCCTTGACACGGTTTTAATGTGCTATTTTCCAAGGTCATTTCCTTTTACATTCTCAGCCTATATATATGGATGAGTAAACCATGTTTGTTATTATTGGAAGTGAGCTGCCATACGAACTTCTCTGAAGCCTTGGTCTTCTCTCTCAATAGTCGGTTGGACAATATTGTGGAAAGCATATCCGGGTGCATTATTAGTTCCATATCAAGAACGTAACACTTTATAAACAAGAAAGCGAGTTTGAAGACTCACGAAACAAGAAGACGATATTCTTGAACGCATAGCGTAAAGGTGTTGTTTTAATTTAAATTAAAACTGCCAACACATTTAAAACCAATGTTTCGTTGAATCACCACAATCATAGATTTTGATTCTCATATTTAAATGGTCTAAATTAAAACGGATGCTGACCACGCTATTTTGTTTTATTAGGACTTACTTCTATGAAGGTCAGAAATACTCATTCACATGCATTTCAATCATACACACACCTAACGACGGTTTTGTGCTGTTTGCACGCAGCGTGTAGGGACAGTACGTTATGGATTCTCATGCATTGGAACAGTGGAAAAATGGTAGACAATCTGCAAGTGTAAACATTCCACCATAGTGTAGCTTCTTCGATATTTCGTTTTCTAATTAATTTCTTTTAAGAACTGAAATCTTAGGTGTTTCTTATACATATGAATGCAATAAATTCATGTGTTTGAACATCGACTTACTATTGAGAGAAAATGTTTATCTCTAAAAGACAGACACCGGAAATATAATACATAGGAAGTCACGAATATGATAATCGAAACGCATCCACAAAAATAAAAAAGTAAATAGCTGATGCAATCTATTGTAAAAATTATTCGAATTGGATTTCCGGTGAAATAAACGAATCTCTAATGCGTCGAGGTTATTTTTCCTCATCTACGTTACTGTTTCGGCAATATGTAGATTTGTTCTGCGTGTTCACTTTTCGGAACATTGACAGGACCCTCCTGTTTTCGATAGAATTTTAGTTTGTTGTTGCTGTTGTTGTTGTTGGTTTCCTTCGGTCGATGTCAACCCTCGATGCAGATCATAAGCACATGATTGTTTCATGTTCTACAGCTTTTGGAATGACTTAACTCTAACCGATTGCACTCAAATTTCTTTGCAATATGAATACACGATCGGTCCCAAACATATTTAATAATCAAGATTTTATGGGGATAAAAAGCTAATGCTTTACGCGTACCATTGGATGACAATTATTGCAAATAGAAAATTTTTATCAAAATCACATTGTTAATATTTTTCTGGGTTCATGTTGCTTCAATGCACCGGGCCAAATTCGGGGTTTTGTTTGACGTATGCATCCAATTTCGATTTGAAAACATCAATTGTCGTTGCATTCACAACAACTTGCGGTAGCGCATTCCATAGAAAGCAGAAACGCACAGAAAAGAAATAGCGACGACAATCAAGTCTTGCGTGCGGTATTTCGAGGCAACACGAGTGACTGCGTGTATTTCGAGGGGAGTTTACTTTTATTAGTTCGCTAAGCGAATGGTTTTCGATCCGCAGTATCTTGTAAGCCAGAATCAGGTCGATCCTCATTCGTCTTCGTGTAAAATCACGCAAACCAAGGATGGCCATTCGCTCTTGATACGGGACCCGATGCATCCCTTCAACTAACTTTGTAGCTTTGTGTTATATTCGATCCAGGATCTCAATGTCTTTACGCAACCACGGTGTCCAGGCTGGGATCAAATAATCCATCGTAGGATGGATGTAAGTATTTAAATTACGAGGAATTGTTTTCCAATCGATTGCTGACTAAACATTCGATTCGATGGGCACAATCTTTCGCGCAGCGCTCACATCGATAGACATTACTTGAATTATAATCAATAAATTTGTCTTTAAACATTAGAGAATATTTTCGTGATAATTCAGCCAAATTATTTTAAGTTATCAATCTTCAGTTATTGAGTGGCATTAGCTTTTCGTTGTTTTGGGCGCTCAATTGATAGAAATTCATAAATCATCACTTCAAAACACTTTCTGTAATTTACATTATCATTTATCAGTCAAAAGATGCGGCGCAATTGCATATATGTTTCAAAAACGATACCACCATTTCGATACTCGAGTTATTTTTCAAATTCACTGATGATTGATGAATGCGAAATGACTGACGAAAGTGACTAGCACTTAAAGTTAGGTCTAAATTTAGTGCGTATGTCACTAATTTAACTGTTTTTTGCCCTGAAAAATTTGCCGACAAAGTAATGAATGAACTCGCAGAATTTTAACAGAGCAATATAACGTTTTTTTAAAAATTAGATGTAATAATCGTTTTGGATTTGCAGTTTAAAATTTATATGTTACGTAGTTATCAGCATTGCTCAAATCCATCAATGCCTTGAATTGTATTATTATAAAGCAGGAGATAATTATCACAGGAAACTACAAGTATTAAGTAGTTTTTGAACATTTTCATTATTGAAGTTATGCAAAGTTGAATAAAATAATTGCAATCCGATTGTTGCTCTCTTGTGGACCAAGCAAAATTGAGTCCTTTCTTCAGCAAATAATACTAGGGAGATATAATAGTAGAAAGGTAGGGCAAAAATCGTCGGTAATGGGTCAGCATGCCGATGAAATATCGTAGTTCCGTTTCGTTTCATGGTTAAGGCGTCTTCAGGATGGGTTTCTTTATGCCTAATAGTGGGTGTAAGACGGTTTGATAGAGTTTGAAACAAAAGTGTTCAAAAGAATCAATCATAAATTTGCACTTAGATTACTTCAAAAGTAACCCTCGTTCTTCTATTCTCGGAAGTACACGACGTAGCGTTTCCAACTGTTCGTCTTACTTACTTTCGGTGATCAGAAGATGGTCCATGCAAGCACAGGTGTTTGGTATATCTCTAAACAAGTTATCGATCAGGCGTTGAAATATTCCAGGCGCCGCGCTGATGCCAAACGACAAGCCTGTATACTTGAACAAACCCATATGTGTTGCAATGGTGGTAAGGGGCCGGGAACATTCATTTAATCCGATTCGGGAGTAGGTAGCGTGTATTGGGCAGCAAGTGCGAATATGCTAACTGTTAATTTGTAGTCACCACATATTAGTACGTTGCCATCAGATTTAGGCGCAGGAACAATAGGAGCTGCCAAATCTGATTGCTCGCCCTTACAATGGTTCCATTTTACTGCAAACGTTTTAATTCCTCCTCTACTTTAGGCCTGTAGTGGACTAAAGAAAAATAGTCCAGCACTACACACAATACGACAAAAATGGAAATAACTCACTAAAATACCAAAGGAGAAAATGTCCAAAGAAAGATCAAATGAAATCCAACGATAGCGAGACAATGCAAACAGGAAAGTCCAAAAGATGGAATCCAAGGTGCAGAATGCGCTAAAATGTTGGAGAATCCGTTAATCACAATTCCGGCACTCGGCGACGCACGCAAACTCCGCAACCGCGGAAAAGGACAAAGTCTGAGTTCTAAATTATATTAACCGCCAAATAGTATATTGTACAAGCGTTAATACGAATGAAGTGTACATGGCCAGAGAAAGGAATAACCATATAAGGCCGAATGTTGTATGTACAAAATACTAATTTACAAAGTGATAGTAATTCACTACAATACTCCCCAACCAGAGCGTTAGTTAGGCTCGAAAGAAGGATAACACGCTCGAAATATTCATGTGGTCACATAGTCAGCAAGACGTTTGGACCAATGCACATATCTATCAGTTCGAGTTTGAACAAGGGTAGAAGGCCCGGAGGATTGGGATGAACATGGGGGGTAAGCGGTTGTGATTGCGGAGTAATGAAGCCTGATGAAGTTGGTGGCCTAAGCTCACAAAAGCTGGCTTTGTGCACGGAATATGCTGTGGAGAAGACAAAGTCTGAATTCCAAATTATATTAACCGCTAAAAAGTATATTGTACAAGCGGTAATACGAATGAAGTGTACATGGCCAAAAAAGGAAAAACCATATAAGACAAAAGTTGTATGTACAAAATACTAAGTTACAAAGTAAGAGTAATTCACTACAGACCGTACGGTATACTTTAGAGTACGAGGTTTGAAACATTTAGGGATGACGGGACCTCGCAAATTAATTTTGGCTTTAAATTTTGTTAACTTTCCGAGTTTTGTATCATCAAATACGTTCTTCTAACGCTGAAGCATCAAATATAGTGGATCATCGGCTACTGAATGCACTGTGGATAGTATGAGTGGGAAGTGTTGCAGCCAATCAATCCGAGTAGGTTCGATGGAGCGGCTTGTACGACGTGAACCGGTAACGTTTTTGTGGTACCATCGTATTCAACGATTACCTGGCATTTGTGCAGCACATCAAATGTTTTCCACGTTTAGGTTTTGAAAACCTCTGTTCTGGGTGAAATCAAGCCTTGTGGGTTTGACAATTTTTGTTCTATTAGAGTTACATGTGACCCTGTATCTACTACCAATGAAGTTGAAATCCCGTTTTTTGACAGGTACCTTATATGGGGATACTTAAATTCGCACTGAGGCAGTCGAAATAACGCGGTTCAACTGCTATTCAAATTCATCATTTTACTCACCGGAATCGGTTCCCAATACGAGTAAGTTTTTCTGTGACCGACAGACGCGCGCCAAACGGCAAATTTAATCGCAGTTATTGCAATTGTTATTCTGAAGACGACAGTCTTCGGGGCGTTCATGTTTTGCACCACAACCATACCACTAAAAGCCTCCGGCAGAGTGTTGTTTTTCGCTGGTGAACGAGCAGAGAGTTTGTAAAGTTCTGTGCATCCTTGTTGAAATGTGAATGAGCCAATTGTTTTTCGAGATGTTTCATTTGTCGTGCAATCGCGCAAGCCTTTTCACAAGTTAACTCGGACTCGTTTTCAGCAAGCAGATTTTCTCTTGTTTGATCGGCCACTTCAGAGATGAGACATTGAATCTGCATCACATCTTCGATCTTTCGAGGTCTGAGTTCACTATACCTACACTCGGTCGTTCCTTGATGAATGCGTGAAATACTCATTGAAATCCGCCTCAGGTAGTTTCTGCAATTTCAAAAACTGATAACGTGCTGCGTAGAAGTTATAATGAATACACCATAGGGATACAAACCAAGCTAACGCACCAGAAAAGTTTTCTTTTTTCAGCTAATCCATCGCGTCTGTGTCTTTGGCCTTCTTCTCTGAGAGACTGGCGCAACAACATAATCCAATGATTTTCAGAAAGAGAGATAGATGGATTTAACACAGTAAATAAGCACATTTGATTTTCAAATGAAGTCGTTCAACGAAGCCAAGATTATCAGGAAGGTTTTTCTGCTAAATTAGTCCAGAACTTGGTTAAACCCACAATTAAATTCATTATTCCTGTCGCAATTTGATACGTATTAATTCCAATAGTAACAATAATTTCCAGACCATTATCCCGTTGAGTTAGTAATATAATGCGAAGACAAAACCATGGTCAATTGTATTCTGAAACGCACAATTATCAACGCACATGAGGCACGGCCAGAATATCGATCGTTTATTTTAAACTATCCAATCAGCTGTCAACAGGCTTAAAAACACTCAATTATTCGTAGCGGAATGTAACAGTGTTAATCTCGCAATCCATAGGTGTCGTTGTTTGTTAACTGAATAAAAGATTTGGGCTGCTACTAACTTAACTAACGCTGGAATTAATTTGAGAAATGCTCAGATGGCGTTGACGTTTCTTTGTTGTGTAAGACATGGTCAGAGAATGCTTTTTGAATGCATCTTTTTGTGCAGTTAAAACTTGCGTCAATACTTCATAATTTTATGTAGGGAAAACTCTCATCATAAACCTTAAAAAAAAATGCGTCTACTTACGTTCAAAATATTACTCACATTTTCGAATTTTTTTATTATAACAATATTACAATATATTTATGTATTTCCTCTAATGGGTATCCAGATTTAACTTATTTTCTTGATTTAACATTCACGGTGAAAAAAGCAACTGGCCGTACAATACCATAGGATAAAATTATGAACTTCAAGCAAACCGTAATTTAATGTTTGAATTCATGTAGTTCGAAGTTGTAGTAAAAATAATTCCAAGTTCGATATAGGGTGTGAAAATGTCGACACAATTTATGTTTGAGAAAATTTGTTTCTCCAAGTGCGTGTGTACGTGTAAAACGGAAGCACTAAGGGTTTTTAGTTAACGGGTCCAAAAATGCATTATTCAACATCGACATCTCTGAAGATTATTCCATTCGTAGAAGACAGAATTTCAGGGGTACACTGTTCCACAGCAAAATAAACACGGACTGATTAAAATTAACTGCGACGGTTTATTCGAGAATGTGTTATTTAAAGGGCTAGATTGTGACAGGGGTTCAGGAGAGTGGAACACATTTTAAAGAGATAGCTGAGCGAGTGTGTTGCTCTATGAATTATTGGCCATGTAAGGATTAGGTGAATTCTGATGCGCATGCGCATGCCAAGTCAGTCGCTTCTCATAGGGTAGATAATACAGTTTGGTAGGCATTTTAGTTAACTTATATTAAATCATTCGATTAACGAGATGACTTTTTTCTTCCTATTGAAGGTAATTCAAGGTTTTTAATGGTGTAAAAAGCAACAAATGGGTGCATGTGTATGAATACCTTTGACGAAACGTCCGAAAAATCGACTGAATAAGCCGAGTAAGCTGCAGGCACGCTGGTAGACGGTATCGTACTGCAGACTGCTTTTCATATATCCGCACACCCAAATACAAAAATCTTTCTCCTATATACTCCACTCAAGCGTGTGCCTGCTAAGTGCGTATGAGAACGGTAAGTGTTTTCAATGTGTAACATTTTGTGCTTGCGGAGTTTGAATGTCAGATTCTTTTGAATTGACCTCTAGTGCAACTAATTCAGTTCTGCATACGAAACTGAGAAATCCTCAACAGAATTGTCGTTCGTCCAAATTTTTATATCGACGGCGAAAATAACACGTTCACATCGTACCGATTGCATTAGATCATTTCTAAATATTAAGAAAGCTATTGGACCGAGTACTGAACATTTGTGACACTGCTCGTGGCTTCAATAATTCGGAAATTTCGCCATCTATCCTGACTTTTGCTTTGGGTTCAGACAGGTAACGTGTGATCCATAAAAGTAGATTTTCACTGACACCAACATCCTGCAGCTTCAGAAGCATTAATCTGTAATCATCTCGATCGAGAGCTTTAGATAAATCTCGGTAACAGACATGTTCGCTGCTTTCTTCGTCAAATGCTTGAATCCAATCGCTTAAAGTCATGAGGAATTTAGTCCATCTTGAGTATTTTTATTTCTAAATCCATGTTATGCTTGAGAAAGAATTTATTGGCTCTCGGGGTTCCTCAAAATGTTTTCACACAACAAACGTGGTGAAAGGATCGTCACACGGCGGGTATTGACCGGATCAGAACGACTGACGCTATTATAGGTTGATGTAATAGCTCCGGTTTTCCAGCCGACTGGTACAAATCCCGTATTAAATAAGCGTTCAAATAAATCACTCCTTGGCTACAAAGCTCCAGCTCACGTCCTCAGAATAACCAGAGTTATTTCTTTTTTTCTCTGGGGATTTTTTAACATTTAGCCTGTGTAACCGCTTTGCATAACAGTAGCTAAGTGGGTACGACGTTCGAAAGTGAACGTTATAATATGTTGAATTATTGTGTGTTCTGAAGCCAAGGTATGCTAACAGGATGAAACAATGAATATCTGATATGGTAACTTGAAAAATTACTTTCGTCCAGGAGGGATTGATCTGCGCAGTTATATTTCCAGTGAGGAGTTACCTCAACTATATTAGACGAAACATCACTGATTCAATTGCTGTGAATTCAAAAACTAAAATTAAATTTATCAGCGATAATTGTTCTAGACATATGTGTCGCGTGATTTGATCTAATTATTGCGCCACTAAATTAACGTAAATACACTTCAGAACTTATGCACAAGTGCGGGATAAAATTGATTGGTTCGGATCTAAATTTCCGGAAAGTCAGGAATGTTTATTATGAGTTGCTGTTTCCGTGAAATTTTCCCAAATAGCGACCGACTGCCTTCAGTAAAGGGCTTAATCACATCCATGACGTGAGGGGATGTATTTAATAGTTTTAACGAATGGGGTAGCCTTTGCATTCAAAGGTCCACGAATCGGATATGATAGAGAGTAGAAAGAGAATTAGTTTAGTGAAAAAATGAAGATTTGCCAATAAATTACTATCACATCTTGGTAAAAACGATAGAATTGTCACTCAACTGGGATGTTATTTCTGCTGAATAAATTTTTCTGGCATTATCAGAATGATTGTTCTGCATATGACCGAGAACAGTTAAGAGTACTCTGTGGGCCAATGATTCTCTGCTGCATTTCGAATGACCAACACTATTTTCTGGTAACCTTTGGGAATATTGAACCCATAGTTCAAATTTGTTTAGACTTTTATTTCTCACTCTAGTCGGTGCCGGAGCTTTTTATTATTCGCTTCAGCGGAATTCAAAGGAACCTAAGGAAACTCAGATTTTATCCAAATGGATATACTGCATATTTTAACTCTCCATAATAGAAACATACAGCCAAACGGAGTTGTTTAATTTCGAACTGACTCGGGCGACCGAAATATATATCTTTTTAAATCAACAAGAAAAATAAGTTTAACACGAAAGCAATCACAACAAGTATGTCGAAATAAAGTCATGTTGACGGAAGTTTCTTCAATTTTGGATCTGTTATTAAAAAATCGGTCATAAATTTATATTTTTCGAAATTGTCTTCAATACGTTTTAAGAAGATTGCACACCAGCCAAAAATGTTTGACACGCAATTGTTACAGCTTAAAGATCACCTAATGATAGAAGGCGTAACAAATTACATATACAACATACTATTCAGAGAGACCACGGACAGATTATAAGGTCGCTGGCTACGTATCTATGCGAGCATTTTTCGAATGACGTTTGTTCGTTTGACTGTATTGTTCAAGCATTACTGCCGGTGAAATTGCCACAGTCGTGAGGGTTTTACCTTAAGTATTCAACGTCTTAATCATTAACTCACTGCATACAATTGGTTGGTGTCAATGGAGAATTAGCAGCAGTTTTTCCAACATGTGTTAATATGTCCTTGTCATCGTACAATAAGAAGTATAAACACAGGGGAGAAGGTAGTATTAAAGAGATTATCTTCCAAGCCCGTTAATCACATTATCTCGTGTGATGGCAAGACAACCGCAAAACATTTTCCGAGCATTTTTAATGACTATCTACTATCTACTATCTTCCTTTGCTAATTATGTTTTATATATTTCTACAATCCTGATATGTCTACACTCCTGGATACATCTAGGCTGTGTAATTACGTATCCAATTAGACATTTTCGAATGAATCTTAATTAAACATGTTTCCTGTTATGTTCAAAATTGAAACCTTGTAAAAATTCCTCTAAACAATTGCTTTAAAATTCATTTTATGAAAATACTCCATAATATGTCATACTGTGGTTGCGATGTGAAGTTTGAAAAGAAAATTATTTTCACCAGCTGGCATTACAATCAGGATTGAACAAGCTGAGGTTCCATTTTGTAAGAATAAACCAGTGAATCGATAAATAAACTGATAGTGACTGTGGAATGAGCGTATATTATAAAGTAGTCTAAGCCGTTAGGAGCTTATATTGGCAACCACATAGTGATTAGTTATTAGTAAACATTATTATAGGAGGCTCATTTTATTGTTTTTCTATACTATCAGAATAAAGTGGTACATGTTTTTGTTATCAATACATTCCCATGTGCTTTCATGAAGACATTATTTTTATTATAAATTAATAATAGTTTCAAAAAATTACGCATTGAGCCAAAATATTACAATGCACCAATAACAGACAAGCTGGGCTAATTTGAGTGATATACGCCAATCAGAAATCCTCTTCAACGATTCCGTATTTCTCATTGGTTTATTTCCGAGTAAACGTTCCTTTGAATTTTCTAAATTTAGATTTGGCTTATCTTTTCAGCATTCTACTCGCTTTTTATGGCAATATCACACGCAGTATGAACGCCAGCTGTAGAGTAAACTCTACCGACCGTACTTCTGCAGAAATCTTTGTAAATAATTTCTATTCCTGGTATGTTCCCAGTGCGAATCTGGTCGCTACAGTTTTCAGCGGCCTATGCTTACTTGTCCTTGTGCAACATCCTCGTGTTTTTGCCGCATCTACAAGATCATGGTTCATTTCTCTTACTGTCAGTGACTTTTTAATCTTATTGCTTCTCGTCAATGACATGTACGTGGAAGTCATGATACCGACACATTATCACGCCCTGCTTGGAAAATTGTTTGGCGGTTTTGCGTGCCCTGTTCGTATCAGTGTCATTCTCAGCTTGACATGGACCTCGAATTTTTTACAAACCGGATTATCAATGGAAAGATTGGCATCAGTAATTGCTCCAATGAAAACGAGGGTGATCTCCACTGGTCGAGTCGCAAGGGCATCAATCATTTTCATAAGTTTATTTTGTTGCGTATGTGCAATTTCCATCTCGTTTTTATCATTTGAAATGACCACAAAAACAACAAATTCTAGTGAATTTACGGATTATGCAATGTTGGCGATATGTGAACGAAGAAATGTCTCTCGATCTTTTGGGAACATTGATTTAGATACAACAAAATTAGTGTACAATGTGGATTTAGTTTTATTCCGCGCAATTCCATTTTTGGCGATGCTGATATCGTCAGCAATCATAGCTCTAATGATACGGCGTCAAAGAATAGAAAGAAACAAACTGGTCAATACAATCGCTATGTATCAAAATAAACGTGAAAGTAGGGCATCCATACTTTTGCTTACAATGAATGTAACCACATTGTTAACCAACCCACTTTTCCTCATATTCGAATTGTTGGACGGAGAAGGAAGCGAGGGACGCGAGACTGCGAAGATTACGAAAAATGTTTGCATCTCATGGATAATACGTCACTTGTTCAACTATCTACTCTATTTCAATAATCAAACGAATTGGATATTTTATATCGCTTTTGGAGCAAGGTTCCGGTTTCATATCTGCAACATGCTTCGCTGCTTGTGCTGTCGTAAACAGCGGAGAGGTTACGCGGCATCCAATCATCTCACAACGCATTTGGCTACATCATACGTGTCAAAAGTAAATCGACAGGAGGACGATGATAATTTGAAAATGATAAAATTGTCTGAACACGCATCTGGCTATGAACTTTAAAACGAACGTAGAATGGATACATTGTACAGATGAATCTTATCTAATACTGAATTAGATATTTTTATACAATAATGTTGGCTACTTAACAACATTTCAATGGATAACTCAATTTATTCAAAGATCCTCATTTACAGACATTACAATGACTCACTTCACGACCGGTTTCGAACTGTTTGCGCTTATCAAGTAGGGGCAGTGTGATCAGGATCAGCATGCCTACAAGTTATTTAAATTTAATTGATTCAGATAATTTAGTTGAACCCTTCGCATATACTCGACCAGATCGTCCCGACTGTTTTCTGATAAATGTAATCCAGTAACTCTGAGTATCTGCAGGATTAAAACGGAGAATTGTTAGGTGGGAATTAAGAGCTTGTGTTCTTCGTTGACTACCGGGCGATGATTGTCCATGTATTGGGGTTTCGTTGCATAGGTTACTTGTATGTATGCACTGACTCAATTCAAGAAAAATTCAAAGTAATTATGATTACTTGGTCAGTTAGCACGGGAGTAAATTAATTGAATTTCTGATAAATTCTACGCAGAATACTCAATTCTCCTAATACAACATACAATCACTTTGCCGCTAAACTGGATGAAATTGTTAGCTCTGTGAATAAATGTAATGTTGCAGAATTTTCTCGATCGTAAAACTACAACGGTTGATATTAAAGTAATGATTATATTTTCCTTTCGATGTAAAACAAGATATCATCTTTGTTTGATGCAATGTGACTTATTTAATTAGTAATAGAACTCCTTCTTGAAATAAACATCTTCCCATAAACGTAATATCCGAACAAAAGGTGATATACTGAAAACGAAAAGTCTAAGGCAATATTTTATGTTGCTCGGTACTCGCCAAAATTACGTGTAAGAGAAAGATCGGCATCACGTCTATGTGGCTGATAATATATCGTTGTACAATTCGATCTATCTTGCACAGCCGAGTTCAGCAAAATATGTCCGGCTGTTTGAATCTCTGGAATCTACGAATCACTTAACCGTGCATACCCTGAGTCGCAATGTTAAAGTATGGTCAAAAGAGCCAGGGAACATGTCGTTTTACTGAAATCAGATCATTTGTGTTAATTGTTTTCCAGAATAAAAAAGTTTTGGCATTCCTGAACGTTAAACGAACCCCAAAAACGGTAAAATTCCTTGTCGCTTGAAATGAGATTTTGCTCTCTAATAGGCAATTTGCAAATAACTCGCGGATTATATCGTCGTTTGGCTTGCGCTGTGTTATTCGTCATATGAGACGTTGTTTGGTTCGAGCTTAAAATGCCCCCAACAAATTTCTATCTGGAGATACGATTGTTGATAAATTCCACAGATAGAGCTCTGGGTAGAACACATTTCTTACATTTATAGTCTGGAGAGCAGGCTTAAACATTCTTTATTACGACATTTCACCCAACCGTGGGCATGATTATCATCACGAGACAGATTCAAAAAAGCCGTCGGAAAAACGGGATAACATTATAAATTATTTCAGATGAGAGTTTCCAACTGAATAGTCCGTGATGGCTCTCCGATATTTTCGAAATTACGAGGATGTTTAAAATTGGTATATAATTCCGCTCTGACACGAGATCTTCAATCCAATTTACCGGTTACCTCGCAGAATAATTTTTAATTTTTCCGCGTCCATCTCCCAATTCGGTATTTTATTTCCCAGCTAATGAAGCATGCTTTTATTAAGTGAATAGAAAGAATTCACCTCGTGAGCAATAAAACGGTAAGATTAGAATGTGAATAACTGTAGAGCACAAAACGTTATGCGGGTTTCCGAATAAGTGACCTGTTGTTTGCGCCATTATTTTAGGAACCTAAAAGCAACCAGTTACTGCTTTTCGTCAACATGTTAATTTTTGGGGCTAAATCAACATAACTGCTATTCTTATGGTCACGGGACTTAATGATTAACATGATCATTATTTATATTGATCATTTTAAATGGGTCTATCAATTCAAATATATCAAATGAACTCTTTCTAGACACCGAAAGAAATTGGCAGATTAGCAGAAAAAATGTCACGTCGTTCGTTTAAACTTATGAGCCTGGTTCAGATGTAACTGGCCGCAAAAGCAAAAAATAATGATACATAGAAATGCTCATTTGCCTTCATCTTTATCACACACACCCCACGACCGGTTTCATGCTGTTTGCACTCAGCAGGTAGGGACATTAAGATCACGATACGCATGCAGAAGGTTTGAACATGTAAGCCGTTATTGGATAAAGTTGACACGAGAAACATTTTCGCACACGTGTAAACATGCATATATATAGTGACTTCAACCAAAATTACCAATATGTTTCAATGCATGCGGATAGTGATGGTACTGTCCCTAACTGATATATATATTGACTTGAACCAAAAGCAGACGGTATTTTTACTCTATCCGTGTCTGTTTTACTTGGAACAGTTTACCTTCAACCGTCACTCACGCCAATAGCTCGCATAACTTTAAAACAAAAGTAGACGAATTTTTATTGCATTATTCGTTTCCAGAACACTTATATACTGTTTAATCTATGTTCTTATATTGTTTATACACTTAAATGTCTATTTTTACCATCCTATGGTTGTTGTTGAGCTTGTTGCTTTTTAGACCATTAAATACCTTGAATTACCTTGAATTAGCCTTGTGATTCAAGACACAATAAATCAAATGGAGTTCCGTCAATTTGCTCGTAAGATATTCCATTGAAAATAAATCAATTGAAAGTCAAAGATCCAGCAGCGTCATCATGGGTGATCCCATTCCAGCCACACGTTGTACCGTCTTCCGTCAGGAGCGTCGAAATTGTTTGTTTGACAAGTGTGAGGTCCACCGAGGCCGGTGATATCAAAAGTGATATTTAGTTCGTCGTCGCTTATCATTATGTTCTGCGGTTTCTATAGAAATTTGTTTATTCAGTATCTTAGATGATTTCAAACAACAATCGAGACAAAGAAAAGTTTTGTGGTTTGTAACATCTGTGGTTTACGGGACCTAAATATTATCGACCTTGACATACTTGCAATGTGAGTGCGCTTCTGTACCGTTGTACACGTTTTGGCTACCACGATACAATTTGTGTTGTCATGTGCGTTTTCTCATAAATTCGTGGGATGCTTTTGTTATAGTCAGTCTACTAAAAATTGGTGAGCCCTGACTACACGGATCCTTCGTGTTATTTTTCCGGTAAGTCATTTTTCGCGAATTAAATCGGCGTTATTTATTCAAGTATCTTTTACCGCGTATTATGATGCGTTTTCACAGCAATTAAATTAAATTTCAAAGGTCTGAAAAGCAAATTGCTATACGAAAACCACAAATAATTTTGGAACTATTAATAATATAACAAAAAACTGGATTTGGTTGCTTACTGAGCAGTTCAAGAATCATGTAAAAATCCATTGGACAGAAATTATTTTCGTTTTGTGGGATGACGCATGTAGATCCATAGGGTCAGGATACGTAGTTTTCCTTTGATGAACCGGTTAAGTGTGAAAAGGCATCTAGACTTTTATTAAAATGTCTTCTACAGTTGAGATGCGCGTAAGGGATAGTTAGCGTCAACGTGTGAGCTCTTGTCAACCAGAGCCCCGTAGCTTAAATTAACATTTTAGGAGGTGATTTGCAGCTGAGTCCGGCGACAAGTAGTTTGATGATATATTCTTTGCAAAGTCGCAACATATTTTTAAGCAATCGCAGCCATGCTTAAACGGCATATTCTGTCCCAGTCTGATCCTCGTATTTATTATACTTGTAATTGTCTGTTTTGAGAACCTCCGGAAATTTATCTTTATGAGTGACAATTTCTGTGATGTTTTGCGATAGACAGATTTGCAGTGGTTCGACATCCCTTTGTCATGTTCTCCTATCCTGTTTGCTGTCAGACATTTTAGATGGCATATGCTGTTCATCTCGAGTGATTCCAAATGCGTTATACTCCCCTTGACTGACATCACCATACACCGTGAAATTCCGCAGGACGCTGAGTAATGGCTTTACATCAGAGAAACTGAATTCGGTGCTAAGAATGTCATTGATGAATGGCCAACTTTTCACAGTTAACACAGGAACTCCCCCAAAGGAGTGTTTATGCATCAACGTGTTTTGATGTAATTTCCCGTCACTAAATGGTTATAATGGATGCGGGATAATTTAGCATTGCAGCGCAATAAAACTGAAACCTCAGACGCAGAAAACGTTTCACAAAACCACAAAGGTACGACTATCAATGGTCGAATTAATAAACACCTTTCACAAATCATTGCTACATACCAAAACCGGTATTAACTGTTTATACACAAATGTGCAGTTCTCGCGGAACTCATTTCAGCGATCAGTTTTCTGCTGAGTTTATCGCTCTAACCGAGACGTGGTTCATGATAAGATGAATGATTGCGAGCTGGCAATTCCCAACACGATCCTGATTCGGCGAGACCGCTCAAGAACAGGTTGCGTAGTAGCTGTGTGTTACAACGAGCGTCTTCACTGCACAATTGTTTTTAATACACGATTTTAGATGACGGATACCAAGTGGTGTGTCTTACGCATAGAATCGGGAGATTTGATTCATACATTCGAAGCATCAGCAGTCAAGTTGGTGCAGTATTGTAATCCTCTAGGGCTAAGTGACGACTCGTGTTGTTCTTCGAATTTGTGTGCAACGGCGAAAATGCATCTTAGGACGGGAATCTCATCAGAAAAGTCGATTAATTCGGCCTTCGTGAAGCCCCCAAGATGCTAGGAGAGAGGCTTATCGATCTTACGAATGTAGAAACTCAGAGTTCCATCTTTTTAAGATACAACAAAAACTCATCATATACTCCGAAAAACAGGTGGAACATTTTTTTTAAACTCGGCGGCCGCTCTAAAAAGTGAGCAGCTATTTAAAATTCGGCAAGGACTAAATACAGGATCACTCGACTAAGGGAAAACCTGGAGTTTTTTCTGTTCAGACAGCTGATGAATTGGCAGATAATGTCAGAAATACAGCTGACGCCCTAGCAAGATTTTATGCTCATGTCTTTTGTCCAAAAGAATTGCCCTGTCAAACCTTTGCCGTGTTTAATAGAGGTGGAGAGCTTCAGTTTTGCCGATGTGGATCCTACGGTTGTGCATAAATATCTACGCAGGCTAACCGTTAACAAATTCCCGGGGGAGTCAAAATAACGCCGGCTATTCTAAAGCCATGCGAGCTGGAGCATTGCGGTACTATGTGATTTATTAAACACGCTAAATCCCGAAATCCTACAAACAATGGAAAACCGGAGTTATTACACCAATCTACAAACGTGAAAGTCGTTCGGATCCGGCATAATACCGCCGTGTGACGCTATTTTCAGTGATTTCTAAAGTATTGAAACGCTTGGTGTTTAACAGTCTTATCATGCACATCGAGAGCCATTAAATTCTTTCTCAGACACAACATGGATTCAGAAGAACACGTTCATGCTTGTCTAACTTGCTGACGACTTTAAGCAACTTTGAACGACACTAGCACTAGACGAAGTGAGTTCCGTATATGCCTCTTAGATATATCTAAAGCTTTTGATTGAGTTGATGACTCAATAAAACTTCAGAAGCTGGAGGATGCTTGTGTCACTGGAAATCTGCTAACATGGTTTGGATGTTACCTGTCTAAACGAAAACAAAAGTAAGAATAGATAGCGAAATTATTGGAGCTACGACCGGTGTCCCACAAGGTTCAGTACTCGGTTCAAAACTGTTATTAATATTTATAAATGATTTACCGAAACTGGCGCGATGTATACTTGTTCTTTTGGACGACGATGCAAACTTTTGAACGAAGGTCAAATCTGTTGAGGATTGCCTAGGTTTACAAGCAGACCTAATTAAGCTGCTCTAGTGCTCATTTCAAAACAAGCTGCCCTTCAACTTTCGAAAGTGCACAATGTTGCAAGTTGGGAAACCCTTTTTTTCATACATACTTGTTAGTCGCTTGCTTGAGTGGAGTATATCTCGGAAAGATCTCGGTATATGCAGTGCAAGGCCGTCTATTAAATTGCATGCAGCGTACTCTTTTCACACAGACGAATTTTCAGACGTTTCGCACCGCACGCATTGCCAAAGATACTAAATGCAAACATACCTCATCGAATGGAATATACAGTACAAGCTTGGACACCATGGATGGAAAAAAACATCTTATTCCTTGAACGAATTTATCATGAGGCAACCAAAATGGTTACTGGATTGTATAATCTACCCTTAGAGCAGCGACTGACTATACGTGTATTATGCACCCTCGAGCGAAGACGCACCTGATCTGACTTATTCATGACAATCCGATTAATCCTTACCAGTTAGCACCTTTTTAAAATTGGTTCCAATCTTCCGACCCGCAGTCACAACCTGACCCTTAAAATCCCACATTCCCGTCTAAACTGTCGCCGCAACGTTTACGCAGCCCCTTGTATGCTTTTTGTGGAACATCCTACTGCCATAAATTGTTTCCTCATCAAACGAAATGATATTTAAACAAAAGTTACGATCTCTTACGTTGAATAATACTGTGGTGGTCTTAGTTCACTAAGATCCCACAGTGATCACTTCTTTCACACATACTTGGGAAAACAAATATACCAAAACATGTATTCGCAGGTGAGATTTTCTCCCTCTATATCCCAATCAGGAATACCTTTGCTCCTCTTTCGAAGCACATGGAGGCACTCATTACAGTAACGATTTGTTTAACTATCATACATATATCCTATGGTAGTTCACACCTATCTGCTATTTTCCATCAGAAATCTCAAATCCGGAATCTTCTGTACTGTTGTTCACGTTTTGGCTACCGCGATAAAATCTTCATTGTGCTGTGCTTTTCCCCTACCTTCGTGAGACGTTATGGTAATAACCAGTCTACTACAGGCTCTTTCGATAATCTATTCGTGGAACGATTGGGCTCTGCGAAATACCATCTTTGTGAATTTTCGATAAACCATAGAAACAAGGTTTTGAAGATTCTTTCGATTTCAGACAAGAATATTCATGGATTGTAATATGTGCATGAATTTCAATTGCTTTACAGCAGCTTTGATTGTAATATATGCTCGTTTCAATTTAATAACCATAGACCTGTCATTGGGTTAAGATCAATATACGCTTGAATGTCTAATTTCTATATCAATTAAAACATTAAAAATGTTTTTCCATGTTTATATCACTTGAATACCGCTATAGATTTCAAGCTTTCATTTTCATTGAGAATAGATAGCATAATTAGTTATATAATTGATGTTTCTATTTATTTGATGGCGAAAATGGAATTGGGTGTAACACTGGTCAATAACCGTGCTAAAATATGAAATACATGGTGAAATTACGTATTTTTCAGTTCGCTTGACAAGAAACCGTGCTCTTCAATTTTAAACTGATAAAATTATTTTCGAAATTCTACAAGCTATTTGAGCGGGTAACGTTCTAACGTGAATTTCCACAAGCAATCAGGTTGCAGTCGATAATTCACCGCCGGTAAACAGTGTTATTCTGTAAATAAAGTTTGCAATGGATCGGTTATAGCAAGTTTTTGGTAACGTTTCGTTTCTGAACACAGAAGCTTCGTCAGGCCAAGGTTGTCGGTACAAACACTGTTCAGGTCTGACGAAGCTTCTGTGTTCAGTAGCGAAACGTTAACAAAAACTTGCTACAACCGATTCATTGCAAACTTTATTTTCATGATTATGGACTCCCGATTGGTCTCGAATATTTTTAAATACAGTGTTATTCTGTATTGTAATTGACGTACATTTGAGTACGATGGAAAAATATTTAAAAACTTATATTTTCAAATATGGTGTTATTCTGTATTGTTATTGACGTACATATGAGTACGATGGAAAAATAGTTAAAAACTTATATTTTTACAAAATGCACAACTACATTCATATTCGAACGGCCAAACCCTCAACTTATATGCTCTCATCGTTAACATAAAACGTTCTTAGGCCGAGCGTATACTAACAGGACTAAGCATGCCTAGTTATGGTTTGATCTTAGCCGCACGCTAATCTTTGTTTCCAAGGGCAATTTTATAACTAAATTCAAGACACATGCTCGGAGTAATTTATCAACGTCCGCCTTCCGTCGAGTAACTAGTCGAATCTGATTAGTCTATTTAACAATGTCTACTGGAAAATACAAGTCTGATATAGAGCATGATGCAGTTTGCCTGATGGCAATTCCGGTTACATGCTTAATTCAATCCAAAATTGTGAGCATAAAATAAAACGAGTCAGTGCACAAAATTCATGCATCTGAAATTTACATTTCTATATAAACATTTGTTTGACACTGGCAAAGATGTCGGTATACGGATTTTTTCAATGGTGTTCTAAAAACTATTCGTAATCACATTAACAAGTTTATTGAAAAAGTATTATTTCGCGTTTGAGCTTATAAGCAACCAAAACAAAAATCATAAGGCACCAGTAAATGACGCCAACCAAAGATCTTTATTTATTGTTACTATCGTGTTTACATGTTACTGGAAGCGTAAAATGAGTCATTTAAACAATGCAGTTTTTCAAAACATGGTTTACCGAATGCAGCAGAAATGTTAATGAAAATTTTAACTGGACAATTTAGTTTGAAATTGCGTTTTCTCTAGCTTCCAAGGGGCGCGGATAGATGAACGCTTTGTGGGACATGTACAGTGGAACCTACGTACAACGAACTTGTTTACAAAGAATTCTTGAGTTGAACGAACACAACATGATTTCCCAAATAAATTCGTTCTTTGTAAGCCTATTTAAAACATTCGTATAACGAATCTGTTCGTTACGAATCTCGCCTTTTACGACCACTGTACACGTTCCCGACAGCTATGTTTGTTCAATAAAGTTCATACATACAACGAACTCGCTTTTTCTTGCCTTTAACACGCAACGCTCCGTCAAGAGTGGCCTGCGTGCGCTAAAAATAGAACTGACACACAGCTTGGCGAGACACAGGCAGCCTAGCCTACAGTGTGCTAACTGACTCGCGGGCACAAGAAAATCAGGTGAATTCTCTGTGTCTGGTAGCTCCGTCGGTGAAAGATGCCAGGTGTGCTCTTGATCTCTGCAGGAGATTTTTTAGGATAGAAGAAACAGACGTGAAAAAAGAACTCGGATTTGTGGAGAGAGAGATCAAGGCGGTGGCGAAGTCGATACTTAAACAAAAGTGCATCGCTAGCCGCTTCATGAAAGCGTGAGATTAGACTGCCAGTGTGTGTGCAAGATGTTTTTACTACTTCCTTTTAGAATAAATTTACTATTATTAATATGAACTTGGATTTAATGTTGTGATCTGTGTGCTGTGGCATCATCTAATCATCAAATGGATTACACGCATGTAGAAACACACAAAGGTAAGACATTCTTCACTTGTTTACATGTGTACAGAAAAACGGCGGCAAAATCAGATGTCTGACAATGCGTTTTACTTGCAACGAATTCCGCTTTTAACGAACTTTGTACTCTCCCACCAGAGATTCGTTATACCCGGGTTCCACTGTATATTGGATACTGATCTCTAATAATTGCCTAATAAACAAATGAACGACAAGTCTTCTATTGCTGTTATTATGTTATTACGATTCATATGATTATAAATGAATGTCTGGGACGGGAACCAATTAAGTTTAAAATAAGTTATTTGATCGAACATTGCATGTAGCAATAGATTTTAAAATAAAGCTTTTTAGTTAGAAATATGCAGTAAGTGAAGATTATTAAAATTTTGAGCATCAAGGTTTCTGATTCGAAAATCGATTAATGAAAATAGTAATATTTGGTTTTTAACGCTGTTTATTTGTATCGCGCTTTCAATAACCACCACCAATTAAATTAAACTTCGGCCATCTTTTAATAATTCAGTTACTCTAAAAAAAACATGAAAAATGTAAACTTCTTTGTGATTGCAGAAATATTTATAAGCGTACACTGTATTGATTGCTCCAAATTATAAACATTTCCTCTATGACAGATTATATTTTACAAATGTTACTGAATTTGTTTTACTGATAGGTTTTCATGAGCGACGTTTATGACTGGAATGAAGTGTGTGGAAATAACTTACCCGCGCTAAGGGATATAGGTGCACTTCATATTTATTAGGAAGAGACAATATGATAGCATATACTTGAAGAATGCAAAGAATGGCCGTTAACCAAGAACGTTCTAGGTTTTACGATTTCGAGAAGTTCATACGCTTCAAAATGTATAATCGCAAAGTGAAAATGCAGACGATTATAAACACATACATTTGTCGAGCTTATGCGTTTTCTTCCATCCAAGTGCAGATTGTTTAGATGTGATTGAAAATATTGAACGCGCCAATCTTGCGAAAGTGACTGTTGAAAGTAAAAATGTTCTAATTGCAATCAGGTTTCTGACGCAGAATCTGTTTTCGTGAACATTTGCATAATAGAGCTTTAGATACTTTAATCGTACGGTATAAATTTAATTTTCAACAGGGTCACATAATGAGGTTTTATATTGTACATTATGTTCAATTTCTATGAATCTTCAAGTTTCAAATTAAACTTGAATGTTCCCTGATTGTAATTACCGCTCGTTCACAGCCTAATGTAAACACTGTTGTCTGACCCGTGAAAAATCGATAGTATTACATACAATGAGAACAGTCTGGTTTTTGCTTGTGAGCAAGGAACAAAAGTGGTTCTACATACTAGAATTTGATATCCAAAATTATATGTTCACAAAGCCTACAGCTATAAACAAGCATAATAAATTTGTTTATATCTAATACCAATAAACTTACCGAAATTTCATTCAGGAATTTGTCGAGTAAATTATTTATATTGAAAAACTCTGCACTTTTTAATTGGCGTTATGAAGCGTCTGTAAAAGGTGACAGCTCAAGATTTCGAATTAACTATGACGTGAATCTTTATTGTAAATTAGGTTAATTCAGAGATTATTTGTTTTCTGACGTGAAAGAATTTTCAATTATACACACCCACAATAATTATAAGTTCTGACGACATTTCAAATAGTCTATTTCAGTGGGTCGGTTGCTACATTCGTTCTCGTATAGTGAGACATTAGTTTTCTTGCTATCACCAGACTTCGAGTTAGTTTACGCTCACCGTTTTGACAACCACAGCTAATATATGAATTGTAACAAACGCTCAAAATTTTGAATGTCCAATAAGTGCATTGATGAATTAAGCTCAGCTATTTAAGCATTTAATGTCATTATCGAAATGAAACACTCCCAAAATATATTTGAGCAAAGTCATATTGATTCATCTAATGTAAAGTTATTATACTTTATGTGTGTGCTTAACACTTAACTCCAATATAACCAAGTACAATTTGAGTGCCAAAATATTTACAAATGCGACTGCCTATGACACTACTGAGTTGGCCAAGTCATTGTATAAGTGACGAGGGGAGTGATAATCCCGTAAGGCCGATCTACGACAAAACGCGTTTCATGCCTCAAGTTCCATAACTTTGTTTCAATATACCTCACGGAAACTTATTGCAATGGTGATTTTGGCCAAATTCACTCCTATGGTCAACGTTTCTAACGTTAATAACATTCCCCAAAAACTAGAGAATGCCAATTGGTCAGATCGTTTATTGCGCACGTTACCAAGAATAAAATGCACGCCTATCAACTATAGGTCAATCTCAAAATATACATTTGCAGGCATTCCCATCACACACACACACACCACGACCAGTTTCGTGCTGTTTGCAGTGATCAGATAGGGACACTAAGATCAGGATCCGCATGCGCTAGGTCAACCTCATTAGTCCGACACTGCCTCCACTTGTGTGTGTGTCACCCGTCAATTTGATCTGATTGGTCAATCGATTTTCTGTCAACCTAGTTCAATTTAAACCGACTTTGAGAAACTGCATATCCTTTAGTTGCGGCCAATGATGTGTGAACATTCAGAAACTAGCTGTGGGGTGTAATTGCGTAAGTGTGAACAAATCAATACTGCGTCAACCCAATTCATGCTTTATTGTCGAGTTCTATTATTTCCAATCATCTTCAACCACGTGTGCAAAAACTTGCAACGAGCGAACTTCTCGCTCCAATTTTGCTCTCCTTGATTGTACAAATGCAAAAATAGTCTTGATCATTTAAAAAATGTTTCCCCACACGAAGCAGGTGATCCTAATAGTACTAATAAATAATGATCCTAATTAATTGTTACACCCTGGAAATAATTACGAACACCTGATATCACGAAATAAGTGAGGGAACAAACATTTTTTCGTTTTCCACAGTGCGTTTAGTTGTGAACGTTTTACACTTTGAAAATAGAAACTCGAGAAATCTATGCTTCACAAACATCCGTTAGACGTTCGACTCAGACCGGGAAATTTTTGATTCGAATTTGTATTCAAGTCCCAGGAAACGAGATTACTTCAAGTGCATTCCGGTGTCTATTGAATTGAAGATCATTGATCAACATTTCTAATGCTGAATTATTCAAAATTAGAAATGTCATTTAGATAAAAAATTTCATTTTTGCAAATATTTTTTGTATATTGTTTCTAATAAGTGACTAAATTTATGGTATTTCCGAGGTTTCGAAGATTCATTAATGTAATTTATGAAAAAATGCCGGGAGTTACATGGATGAATAGCATTATTTATTAATCGAAATTTCTATAATAATATGAAAAAATAAATTATGTGCAGTAATAGTTACAATACGCAATGCCATGTAAGACTCGTGAAATAACATTTCTATAATTAATGGTCCATGCTTATCGATTACACAATTTCCTAATATCAATATTTTACGGACTTAATCATTTGCATTCCTATAATAATTCAAGGTAATTAATGGTTTTAATGGTATAAAATGCCGATGCATCTACAGTAAACCTAGATTAAGCATATTGATCTTTCATAAAAAGAACAATGTTGTTTTGTCAATGTTGAAATTCAGCTTATGTACTGACCTCGTATGGTCACCAGCGTCGTAGCGTGGTGGTACACCATGGGGACCATACTTGAACAGCGTACCCCCTCGTTCGCCAGATATAGGTATTAATTATCTCAGGGTGTAGCTGCTTAATGAAACTACCTAGGATCCTTCTCAGAAGTGTTAAGTTTTGACCGAAAGCTACAGAACACTGCCGCGAAGACACCAAGTCACTGATAATCAATACACCATGGTCTTTCTCTTCCGTAACACATACAGGTTGTTGAGACCCAGAAATTATGTGAAATCGAAGGAGTTACCGACGTTTAAAATTGTACATTTTTGGATCTTTAATGGTATTCGGTTTCGCAAAGTCCACGTATGAAGTGCTCATAGATCTTATTGTAGAAGTTATGAATATTTTATGTTGCGCACGCTAGTCCAATGTTGGATGCCATCTGCAAATGAAATCACTTTACTGAGTGAGATTTCAGGTATAACTTTCGCGTACACCAGAAATGGTATTGTCCCCGGATTGAGCCTTGAGCTACATCACTTGTAACTTCAATTGGGCTGAAAATGGATGTAACGCAATGAATATAATAAATTGAAACTTTGAATCATGAAAAAGTATATCCCGGATTGGAATATATCCCACGATAAATCCTCGAATTTCAATAGTGCTGACATTCAGCATTTTTGTTATGATTTTATCATAGTTTGAACCAGCTTATCTATATTGAGTAGTGGCCACCGTACACTATGAGAATGTATGTAGTCTGAGAGGCTACCTTCTTTGAACTGAGGCCTCGTAGCATGCGTTTTCTATACACCTAGGAACGACGGTGTCATACATCCAATTCATTCATATTGTATTCGTCTTTTTAAACTTGTTCGATTTATTGATCGATCTAAGAAGCTTTTTAAACTAGGTCATTCGTGCAGTAAATGGGATAAGGGCCATTTTAGATGATATTTTCTTCGTTGGAGTCTATAAGTGGTAACAGTTCCCTGTAATATCAGTTCTCTGTAATCGGATTCTGTCTGTATGCATCATCAAGTGAAGGGATTAAGATAATTTGCAGCGAGTGCTAGTATCAATTTGATAAAATCATGTCATTCACCTGAGGAACTAGCGGCTTTAAATCTTCGAAAAACATCTTTAAAGGGACTGGGAACTGCAACGAGTACAGCTATCTTGGTTTAATGAAACATCTTTTATGATTTCGTGGCTTAATCCTCTCTCTTTTACATAAAATTTTGTTTTTCTATGGAATATTAAAATACACGCATACTGGTGAGAAATTTCACCATACACCGATCGGTAGACCGGTTGATCAGGGTCATTTCATCCGATGTTGCGCAGCTATTGTACGAAGCCTGCAGACCATTGCCTTCCATGGGAAAACATTATCTTAAGTAAGTCTATTGTTCTCGAAATGATAACCAGCTGATTAATCAAAGGCAGTTTTAGGTTTACACGACATTTCTGTTATATCCTGTTCGCTAATTATATTTGATGAAATTTACCAGAATACTAGAATTCTTCTACAGTAATATACCTAATGCCTATTTTATCAGTTCGTATAATAAATGTAACCTAACATTCACAAATGTGAAAACTAATAGTATATAACGTATGATGCTCTTCAGCATATGTAGGTAAAATTTAGGTTTAAAGGTCGCCATGCTCTTAGTCCATCACATGTTGAGCTACGGAATTACTGAAAATTATAGCATAATAGCGGATGTAGAGGTATATTATATGTACGTGTCTCGCTTTCTCGCAGAAATCGTGAAACATGTCTCTTTGTTGGTGTCCTTCAGTAGATACCATTTTATAGGTGAGAACATTATTACGCGGTATCCAATTTTGGGTAAAATAACATAGATCCAGACGCTGCAATCTTTCAATGTAATAAAAATTACTAATATCCATCAATAACGGTATGGCTCTTAAATAGGTTTTTTGAAGATGGCAACATATTTCCCCTGTCAAGGAGCCCATGAATTGTACCACATAATCCATCGTTTGACGAAGCCAGACGCTTATCATCTTGTAGATTTCTTAGCAGGCCATCCCAATCAAATATATATTTTAAAAAATAACAAATGCATAAACACATTTTTCATTTTATTAAATGGAATATTATGGGAAGGTTAGATCATTTCGTGGCAATCATTTCCTGGCGAACGTAAAACGAGGTTTTATGACTACAATTTCTTTCATTTTAAAGCATGCTTCTTGAAACTTCTTCGAAGCTATTTTTCTCAGTATGCTGTCGACGTATTGCTGCAATCAACATTTTGTTCCTCACTATACGTTGCAATAATGAAGTGCAATTTCACACTTCCATTCCAATCAATTGCATGGGTGTGGCTAGAGACTATGTTTTGTTTAAATTATCAAAGTGGGAGGATCCGCCATATTAATTTTCGAATGCATGCGAAATCTTTCATTTGACGAGTCTCCGAAAGCAAAATTTCTTAATTTGCTCTCCAGTTTCCCTACTTCAAGACATGCCACACACTGTGCAATATACGCAGCGACATGCTAATATTATCTCTCACATTTAATGAACATTTAGTTAAATCAAGCTGCCGAAACCATTTTAGCTATGCGCTCCCATTATCCAGTTAAAGACATTGATTTCGTTTTTTTCTAAAACATTTGTCAATATATATTTTACAAATATATTCGTGTCATTATTTACACTATATTCTTCCAGTAGACGCCGTCTTTATTTACTCGTCAGGTTCAGTGATTATCTCCGTTATATTTGGCATGAAAAGTTGAAATTAGCTATATCTAATCAACTGGTTCAATGGATTAAACTGTTGAAGGTATTTTTCTGCTATTGTTGAGACGCACAAGTTCGTATAGTAAGAAATCGGAGTTGAGAAAATTTCTCAAATGTGTGAACCACTACTCATTCGATTAAAACGTCAAAAACAACGTTGGTTTGAATTTCTCATCAGTAGCTTGAGCGATATTTAATATAGAAAGAACAGTTCCTATAAATATTTATAATTTGTAAGAATGATGTTAACACCATTGAAGGTATTGCGACTTATCAGACATTTATTGGAACTATCAGACCGAGAATGTTTATATTTATCACGAATGTTTGTGCGTAATAATACAAGAGACGATATGTAGGTGTATGTAAAGTGACGGTCGATTTATTTTTGGTTAATAAAACCATATTGTAATGTCTATTTGGGTTCAATAATAATTTTTGAAGCAGAGTGGTCTGCTAGTTTGCTGAGAAAACGTCATCCAGCCTAGACAGGAAAAAGGAAACGTGTTTGAAAACACGTCACACGGAAGCATTGACGAAAAAAGGAACGTCTGATACGTAGTTTTGTTTAATCTTGAGGAAAATTAGAACCTAGCAGTCTAGTATTGAGTGGGGATTTTTACCGACAATGATCCACTGCTCAGGCTTCTTAAATCCACGTAGAAAACAAAAGAATAAAAACTATCGTTGTTATCTTCATCTAAAATAATGAGTGAGCAATGATAAGCGAAGCAATGCTTTATGGTTCTCATATTATCCCTAAAGCAATTCAGAGGCCCTACTACATCTAAAGGTGGGTAAATCAAGATAGAAACAACAAGAACGAAAAATTGAGGAAAATGGCTTTATTCGTGTACATGAATTCTTAGCAATAATATAAATTCAGACACACAAAATGGAAATGAGATGCGTAAATTACATCTTTACAACATCAGGTACGACAAATTTAACGACGGTTAATTTGAAGCCGAACGCAAGTCACATTATTGAATCAGCTTGCATACAAATGATATATATTCACGAATTTGTGGATAAAAATTCACATTAAATTTATTTTTATGAAATCGCGAAACGAAATTATCATTCAATTTTGCATCAGTTATAATTCCACACAGGAAACTAAAAACAAAACTTGTCTGATAAAGTATGGAAAATTCCTTCAAATCTAACGATGCATTAATAAGATTCAGAAGCGTATTCAGTTATGAAATCTCAAAGGTTTGCAGGATTCAATATTCTAAATTTATGTAATGGATGAAATGTTTCAATCAGACGCGGAGAATAGTTAAAATAACCCATTATGAGTAGTTCGTGTCGGCCCAAAATCATCCCGCGAAACGAATTATTTCCATTAACCTTTTATTCTGAGCGTCCAATGATGCATTTTTCTCTCGAATCCAGTTCAAAACCGCACCAAATTATATCCACATATTGGAAACTTTTGACAGAATTAGGTGTACAATGGAGAGGTACCGTAGTGAGCTTGCAATCATGTTTCTAAGATTGGAAGCGAGTTTTATTTAACGCAATAGTGTCCGCGAAAAACTGATTGTGTACTTTCTACAGAGTTCTTTTTTATTTTAATATTAGGTGGAAGCTGAAATTTCGAACATTTTTGAATAAAGCTACGTTCTTCTTATTCTGTTCAAAAGGGTTTATTCAGCTAATCTGTTTCGTAAAAACTGTGCATTGGTATATGACCAATTATTGATGATTTTAGTATTTAGTGAAATAAAAAGGTTCATCGACCCATTGAAAACGAAACATTGTGATTTTTGAAAAGCGTTCTGAGTTCAAAAAACTCCCGTATGTTTACGAGGGAGTTGTTCAGCTCGGGATCCTGGTTTCTGTTGGCTTATGCTAACCTTACTTGGGATATTTATCCGAGGGTTATTGTCAATAAGTTTCGACAAAATAAAACATGACGCTTCTCAGAAAGGTTATTTTCAAAACGATTTGATTCATCGCCGTCGTAATTTGGTGACCCGAGGAAGCTGAAAGTATTTACAACAACAGAATCTCAGTCTCGTGTTATATGGGTGATGTAGATCCATTGTTTATATTATATTGTTCATTAAGCTTCAGCGCAGCAGTACACTCGTGTGAGCCTATAAGGATTAAATTGATTTTGTCACAATTTCTCTATAATCGGATCGTCCTTTCATGTTTCCCCTAGGTGTATCAGTGTAAACTGCAGTTACACGTGGAAAACTCACGAAGTGGATGAGAATTCAAAAGATATGTTTCCATATCGTTCTCACTGTTCAGTGTATTTGTTTCACGAAGCGCGGTATGCATGTGTATGGAGAGTTGATTAAAAAAACATGCCATTGATTCTAAAACCACTATCGTACAGATCTTGGAGATTGGATTAAGTTGTGCCTAAAACTGGATAACTGTATGTTTCGAATTGTATCGCATTATCTAATCATTTGTGATTGCGCATTTTTCAACCGAGGTGTATTCACATTAACCTGATATGACTGTATTTAGAATTCCCAGTATCTTCTTACTATTTTTGGTATGGGTCGTAGTCGTGTTCACTGGTGGTTTTGTTTTCGACATCTTGGAACGTTTGATTAATCTTGTCTGTTGTCAATCGGAGTGGTGAGGAAAGTTTATTATGAGGCATGACAGTTAAAGCCGCGAAAAAACTGTCATGCTGATGTCAATCTACTCCTTGATTCGAGGTGTAGGCACCTCATCCCAGTGTGTCTGTGTTCAATCTTTTACGGGTTCAATAGCTTTTTAAGTCCGACCCTTCCCCGTCTTTTTGGATTTTACCATTTTATGGTTGTGTGGCGGTTAAGCATTTGGTTCTTTCTACCGGTGTAATGCTATCGATAGTGATAATGATGACAGCCATTCTTCCGTTGACCCATAACTGTCTAAATCCTATAACCAAGTAATATTTAGTCATAGGTGGATGTCCGATTAGACATCGGTGTGTGTTTTTGATGTACTGCTCTCTTAATGATGATGAAATTGGTCAGTTGTAAATACTCATTCTTTTTGTGATTTCTGTTTCGGGATTATGCAAGCCTACCCGACCCTAATATACGTAAAAGACGCTATTTGTCACGGAGAACAAGGCGAACTCGTTGAAATTACCGTAGATTTCATCTTTCGAAAGGTTTATATTGGACACACTGAATGCTTGTCATATCATGCCTAGTCCACATGCATGTATGAGTTTTGTCAAGATTTTGATTAACTATTGCATTCATATTTGTCGAGGAATAATCCGGAGCCGGAGCCCGTTAGGCAGTCCGAAGTTCTTTACAACTCCGCCCTGCCAACTTCTGCGACGGCATCGTTGTCCAAACGTATCAGTCTAGCTGTTCCTTTGGTTCCGGTGGTTCCGTGGAGAGAGAGCACTTGCTGCATGGGCAACAGCTAGTTCTCCACTTTGAACTGCCCTGGCGTACATCACAACGCACCAATGGAGAGGACACTCCATTCCGCTTCTGCGGATAATAACACGGGAAGCAGCAGATACCGGTTAAAAGCTATGGCTCGATTGGCGTAGAGCTCAGCGCCTGGGGCTGCTTTCGACGGTGGGAGAGACTTTCAGGTCTCATTGGACGGCTACCGCCCGCCTCAAGCTGGGCAGCCCCCAGCCAATATGGTGCCGTCTCGCCACGGTCTGCTATCCTCATTGGGTGCATGGGGATTAGGAATCAACCGACAAGCAGACTGTTATTTCCGCACCAGCGAAACCAACTACGAAAAAACAAATGTCATTTCTGAAACTGGGAACCTGGAACGTCCGGTCCATGCTTCCTGGATTTCACGACGACGTCTCGAATATCAGAGGCGTAAGAAAATCTGCTGTTATCAACAACGAGTTAAAGAGACTAAAGGTCGACGTGGCAGCCCTACAAGAGACGCTATTACCAGACACTGGTAAGCTGACAGAAAGAGATTACACGTTTTTTTGGAAAGGAAGGGGTTCTGATGAGCCTCGACTGCATGGAGTTGGGTTTGCCGTTCGAAACGACCTTCTAAAAGCAACTGAACCGAGCAGCAGCGGAGCGAACGGATTTGGACTCTAAATCTGAGGTGCATTACTGGTACCATTACGTTGGTAAACGTTTATGCGCCGACGCTCTCTGCGACGACTGCTGGAAAAGACGCTTTTTATTACAACCTCGCAACAGTCCTGAAAAACGTGCCACAAAGAAACTGTGTAGTGGTACTGGGTGATTTCAATGCTAGAGTTGGTGCGGATTACGAATCTTGGCAAAACTGTCTCGGGAAATTCGGTGTAGGTAAAACTAATGAAAAGGGACTACGCCTTTTAGAATTATGCACACAGTTCAGTCTCTGTGTTAGTAACACTTTCTTTCAAACAAAACCACAGCATAAGGTCTCTTGGAAACATCCTCGCTCTAAGCACTGGCACCAGCTTGATCTTATTCTTGTTAGGCGCACTAATATAGGAAGCGTACTTCTCACCAGATCATATCAAAACGCAGACTGTTACACTGATCATTCACTGGTTTGTGCAAAACTGAAGCTTTCCGACACAAGATTTCACCGCACCAAATTGTCTGGTAAGCCTAGGATTGACGTCACCCGCATGTGCGAACCTAATCTAGCTGCGCGATTTGCAAAAGCCTTCACAGCCGAGTTCAGCACGACAACCCCACTTGAATCGGCTTCAGAAAACTGGGAATCGATTAAAAACAGCATATGCCGAGTCGCACTTTCCACTTTCGGTCCGAAGAAAGCTCGAACGAGCGACCGGTTCGAAGCAAAAGCTTCTGAGATGACTGCTGTTTTGGATGAGAAACGGTCAGCATTCTTGAGGTTCAAAGGTATGCCAACAGATGAAAACTTACGACTTTTAAGAGCAGCCAGAAATAAGGTCCAACAGACTGCAAGGCGATGTGCAAATGACTACTGGACAGAAATTAGCCTTAGTATCCAAAAAGCTGCGGATACTGGAAATTTTCACGGCCTGTATGATGGGATCAAGAGAGCCATTGGTCCAAACAAACATAAAATGGCTCCCATTAAGTCTGTATCTGGTGACCCGATTGTGGACAAAACTCAACAGATGGAAAGATGGGTAGATCACTTCTCCTCCTTCTACTCTAGGGACAGTACGGTTTTACCACATGTATTTGAAAATTTCGAGCGGTTGCCGACTATTGAATATCTAGATACTCCCCCTACTCTTGATGAGCTCAATAGAGCGATCAACCGCTTAGCGAATGGGAAGGCCCCTGGTGACGACGGAATTCCACCTGAGCTCATCAAATGCGGTAGAGCAGCATTATTACAACCGCTTCACCATTTGCTTCTTCAGTGCTGGCAGGAGATGCGAGACACAAAGATCATCACACTATTCAAGAATAAAGGAGATAGAGGCGACTGCAACAATTACAGAGGAATCTCCCTTCTGAATGTTGTATGCAAATTGTTTGCTAAAGTCTTACAGATCCGGCTGCAAGTTGTAGCTGATAGAATTTACTCCGAATCTCAATGTGGCTTCCGCAAGGGAAGATCAACCGTTGACATGATCTTCTCCCTGAGACAACTTCAAGAAAAGTGTCGGGAACAGCGTATGTCATTATACGCTGTTTTTATTGATTTAACGAGGGCATTCGACTACGTCAGTCAGGGAGGGTCTGCTTATCAACAATGGCTTTACTTTTTTTGTAGGCTGCTGCCCCACCAAGACTGCTAACGACGTCGTTATTTCCGTTCCACTCATTAGCATGAAGGGCTCTGTCGCATTCCTACTAAATCGGTTTCAGCTCAGAAGTCTCTTTGAATATTCGACCGAGGCCTGCCTTCAACACGGTGTTGTTTCTGGCTCCCCACGGACTGTTCGTCATTTCTTTTGCTCTGCCTTCTGAAGTAACGCTTTTCAGGTACGAGAACAGAAGGTATTTACCGCTTACGCCACTTGCGAAGTGATGGCAAGCTTTTTCAACCTGAACCGGCTGAGAGCGCAAACCAAAGTGCGGGATGTGATAATCCGTGACCTGTTGTTTGCCGACGATGCAGCCTTTATTGCTCACTCCCAAGAGAACCTACAGTCGCTAATGGACTGTTTTTCGTCGGCATGCCAAGACTTTGGTCTAACAATCAGCATGAGCAAGACCAAAGTCCTTGGTCAAGGGACTGTATCGCCACCAATCATCACTGTTGGAAACTGTCAGCTTGAACAGAAGTACATCAGTTCACATACCTTGGTTCAACCATGCGGGATAACCTCTCGCTAGCACGGAGATTGATAAGCGAATTGGCAGAGCATCTGTCATTTGGCCCGTTGAAAATCTCGTGTTTGGGGTAACCGCAAGCTGACTGTAAAGACAAAGATGATGGTATACAGCGCGTGCGTATTAAATGCTTTACTATACGGCAGTGAAACCTGGACCACCCACGCAAGACACGAACGGAAGCTGAATGCTTTCCATCTACGAAGCATCCGTCGTATCTTGAACATATCGTGGATGGACAGAGTGACTAACGCTGAAGTGCTTTCAAAAGCTTGTCTACAGAGCATGTTTACCCTATTACGTCAGCGCCGCCTGCGGTGGCTTGGTCATGTCTCTAGAATGGAAAATGGTCGTATTCCGAAAGATCTACTCTACGATGAGTTGCAATTAGGAAGTCGACCATTGGGCAGACCGCACTTGCGGTACAAAGATGTTTGCAAAAGAGATATGAAAGCTCTTGACATTGACGGCGAGTTGGGAGAACTTGCTCTCGACCGCTCACATTGGAGGCACTGTGTAAAGCGTCGTCTGCATGCTGGGGAGGAGCAGATACATCTCTTGGCCGCTGAACGCAGATCACGCCGCCGACGTGCAACTAACGCAATACAACCGAGTTCTGACTATCGTTGCCAGCGCTGCGGGAGAGATTGTTCCTCCCGAATCGGACTGTTTAGTCACTCAAAAAGCTGCAAAACTTGAACTTTCACGCGTTTTGTGATGTACATCCAAAATGGTTTTGCCCCCGAAAAAAAAAAACCATCGACCCGAAGGAGCCACAACAACTGGACGTCATCAACCGAGGACAAAGTAACTTTGACCTAGAAACTCAGAACAATGGGCCTAAAGTACATACGGAACTAGTGTCCGACCTCGAGCGAAAATTCCTAAGAAATAATTCTTGACGCACTTAAAATTTCCAGTTTGGACTCATTTTTAAAAATCAAATAAAATGAATTTCCAGTCTGCTTCTATAACGAGGGTTTATCAGGCCCACGAAAAGACACTGCGTGAGTGAAGATTGTCAATCTTTCATCAATTTGGTTTGTTGTTTGCTTATTTTGAAATGAGCCAACTGTAATCCGTTTTTAAAATCTTAGAAACAAGCTAAATTAATAACATGCGAATTGTGTCCATTGAACTTTTAGCAACTCCTTGCTTGATTACCTCTTCATTTTCTCGCGAAATCGTTAAAAATATCAGATCACTTACCGAACCAACCTAAAACTCCTCAGGTAATAGTAAGAGGAAGATTATCATACAATTCCCAATATATAGATTAAGAGGATCTCAGCAAGGAAATGAATCTTTTCTGGTTTTCCAGCTCTTGTAATGAAATGTTCGTAACAACACGTGGGCGGTTGAAGCTACAAGGCCATATTTATGACATCGTTTTCATATATGTTAAATTTTAACTAACCGTGATCCACTACCATAATCGATTAAGAAATGGTTTATAATTACATTAGGCCTGTACCAGCTTAGCGTCTTTTTGTTTTAGTCGAGCTAATATCGAATGTACCGTTCTTACTGGTTGGCGTTCATCGGTCTATGTCGACCGTAGATGCACCTCTCATCTGCATGATGCTCTCATGTTCCACAAGGTTTCTCGTGATCTTTCAGTCCGGTTTTGGAAAAATAATCTCTCACGCGGTGGCAGCTTTGCACGC
>JACCGJ010017410.1:0-13325 GCA_013407085.1 Atriophallophorus winterbourni
AGTACCGTGAAACTAGGATGTTCAAAAGAGTTCATGCGAAAGGTAACAGATGAAAATTTGACTGAAAAATCGCAAAACGGATTAAGGAAATAAAGTTCTGCTTCCGCACTTGAAAGTAATTACTTTAACGTTCGAGCTATAAATTACTTAAGATTTGTTTGCTCAGGCTAGACAACTTGTTTTAATTAATTCAATTTAGTAAAATAACACTAGACGAGCAAACTAAAATGCAATAGCAGTAAATAGTAGGCAAATTAGTAAAGCGTCTTTGGAAAACTGACAAATTTCCTGTATCGTGGCCT
This sequence comes from Atriophallophorus winterbourni, assembly GCA_013407085.1. Lineage (NCBI taxonomy): Eukaryota > Metazoa > Platyhelminthes > Trematoda > Plagiorchiida > Microphallidae > Atriophallophorus > Atriophallophorus winterbourni. The sequence continues at coordinate 303 of JACCGJ010017410.1, forward strand.
AATTTTGAACCTTATCTGAGCTAGTACTACGATATAAGCATGACAACATAATTCCAAAACAGATATTTGATAAAAAAAATCCGTATTTGACAACATATCCGCCACACACAAGTTTCGTAAACCAGCAGTGTGCTTACAACTATCAAGCAACATAACGAGCTTTCCTCTCCACTTCGCTTGAAAACATAGGAATGACCAAATTGTCACGGATTTTCACAATCTTACCGCTTCAGCTCGCGATTTTGAACCATTTCTCAAAGCGAGTAGCTACAGCGACGTCGCGTCACATGGGCTTTATCCATGGAGATGGGGACATATTGCCGACAACGCGTTTAGCCGTTTAAGCATCCACCTAGTTAGAGTTAAGTCAGCTAAGAGTGGCATGCATGTAAGAAAGCACAGGCCAGATCCAGACAAAGTACCGCACAGGCAGAGACTCCACGTAGGCTAAGATACTGTAAAATTGCTCAGGCTTAGGCTATAATAAAGAAAATAGAAATGAAAATGGTAGTGAGACTTCAACGTGTTTCAACATGCAGGGCACTACCGGTGACCAATCAACTTAGCACGATGTTAGCCGCACAGCACAGAAATACGATTGCACATCTGTGCAATATATAATATATATAATAGAGAGACTGCACGTGGGTTAACATACTATCAGGTTGCCAAGGCCTGGACAGATCTGAGAAAGAAAATAGAAATACGGAATCTATAGAAGAGTAAGCAAAAGCATACTAGGATGAAGTGCCTACACCCGAACAGAAAAGGCATTCAATAAATTTTCATGAACGAGAAGAGCGACATAAGCGCAACACCTTCCTTGCGGCTTTTACTGCCATGCATCATAACAAGCTTTCCTCGTCATTCCATTTGGCAACAGATTGAGTAAACACATTATGAAGGTGCTTATTGCAAGACCGTCACTCAGCAGGGTTTCGATATATTATCTGAAGCGAAACTAACCACTGCGACATCTGATCGCGGGGACCCCATTCATGAAGAAGGGCTGCGACTTTGGAAAGGTTACTAATTTAAGTTTTTAGCTGTCAATGCTGCGTGAAGGTTGGGTCGACAGACGATCTACGCATATCGGAATATAGCGTCGCAAAATGAATCCGTTTCGGAAAGACATCAGATAAACGTGATCCAACCAGTGCATATTGATTTCTTTTTCTATATTAACATTATCACCGAAAAGCTTCTTATGAAGAGCATTGCTGCGTATGCGATGGTAACAGCCAACTCCAATAACGCTGCGGTTTTAGATTACATTTAGATGTCGAATGTGCGCTTTACATAAGGTCAAGTTATCTACCCAGAGAGTAATACAGCCCGAATGGTAGCTTTGTATACTCTACCTGTCTAGGCCTGGGCAACCTGACAGTATATTAGCCCACGTGCAGTCTCTGACTGAAAGGCACTTTGCCTGGATCAGGCTTGGGCTCTCATCCTATATCATACCATACCTGAGTAACAAAGACACTTCTTTCTAGAGCCAGATGTGATCTGGATGCACAATGCCTCGGTCGCCTCAGAAATGCGTACCGAAACCTCGTCACTTAACAACGCACAATTATTAATACAATTACCGAGATACTTAAAAACATTTACAAGCGCCTGATTGTCAATCAATAAAGAGCTGTTTGACAAATCGACGTCTGCAGCATAACGCCGCTTTGTACCCAAATTCCTAAGACTCTTCATTGAAGCCGACCCATTCTCCAGGAGATAGTCGTACAAAAGTAAAGCAAAGTAAGCATAACACTGCACTTGGCACAATACTAGATAGTTATCATTTTTATTTTCCCTCTCATATATGCCTAGGCCTGTGCAACCTGACAGTATCTTAGCCTTGATCAGGTTTGTGATTTCATAAACCTTGCGCATATGTGTACGAGTTGAAAAGCAGTATATCATCAGCACAGTTCAAATCGATAAGCTTAACACGAAGTTCCAGTAGCAAGTCATGAGAATCTATATCGATGTGCCAGATTATCGGTTCGTTGGACACAGTGGCAATCGGTGGCCATCTGTTATATAATCAGTGACAAGATTGAAAAGAAATTTGAGGTTTGGTTACACATCATTACGAATGATCCGATGAAACAGGATCATGTCACCACGAAACCTTTGGTGTTACAGCGAAAAGATATTTATTTTCATACGGTAACTTGAAAAGCCCGGTTAAGAATCTTGTGGCAAGACGTAGAACACTTCTGATACGATTCTACTCGACTGTCGTGCAATGAAATGCCTCGAGAATTAATCGAAAATATGTTACAAAATAATCTCGTCATTAATATCGGATAGAGATCAACATTATTTCTGATTGTCCACAGTCAACATGAGTCTGTTGACCGTGTACGCACAGTTAGATGCGGAACGCAAAATGAAACACGATCGTATACCAATCACGGGTCGACGTAGTTCTTTGAATTATCACTTCCAACATATAAACATCTAAAAATTCGTTATTGTTTAATTTCAATGGCTTTATTCTTCTGACATTTAAACAAAGTTGATCGAGTAAGGCCTTTAAGATAAGGGCATTGAAACATTGTTTAGTATTAGATGACTGCCTGTCCGATTTTTACCATTCGCAAATAACAAGCAATTTGACTGCAGATTTCGCGTCACATCATTCACGTAAGGCAAGAAGAATAAAAAGACTAGAACCGACCTTTGTTGTACACCAATGAACACTGTACAACAAAGCAAATGAATTTTTCAGCAAAAAATATACCGAAACAATCATTAAATGCTTTTGGACAAAATTTATTAAAAGAATAATAGTATGCTGGCGAATGATTTTGATATCATATGGAAAAAAGTTGATGTAATATCAAGAGAATTTGCCGTGGCGCGCAACCGAGACGTGCGAAATTCAAACGAAGCGCGTATAAATTCAAGTTTATTTCAAGTTCAAGTTCAAGTTGTACAGGGCTGAAAGTGGCTAAAAGCAAATCCTTCGATGGAACGCGGTTGAGCACCCGGCACTTCGATATTGAGTATACAGTCCAAACGTTTCACACGTTCTCGTTTCCGGATATCAGGAATGTAAGGGAGGGGTTCTCTTCACCAGCACGATGAGAGGTCAGGTAACAATGCAATAATATGCGTGAACAATGTATGATTTATGAAATTACTAGCACAGTCGAGGCAAAGTTAAGTACAGTCATAAACTTCATGTAGGCTAAGATGCTGTCAGTTTACCTCAGCCTAGACAGATATGAGATAAAAAAGGTAACAATACGTTTTTTGTTTTTAGGTTGTTTTATTAGACAAAGTGCGGAAATATGGTAGGTCATTTAGCGTCTAATTCTTTTTCAAATTCTCAATACATTTGGGAGGCTTACTAAAGAATCTGGGAGCTTGTTCCAGAAATTGACCACACGGTCGCTGACAAAGTGCTCACGTGCCAGCAACCTGGGCCTACTCTTAAGAAGTTTCATAGAACTTCTCCTTGTGGCTGCCTCAGCTGAAATTTAAGGATTTCAGTAATATTATCGCCCGTAATACCCTTTAGAATCTTGAATGCTTCTATAAGGTCACCTCTCAGCAGGCGTCTCTTTAGTGAGAACAGATCGATGTCCTTGAGTCTTGCCTCATAGGTTTTTCCTGTCTGACCCTCAACCATCCTAGTCGCAAGGCGCTGGACACTTTCGAGACATGCGATGTCTGTTTTAAGTACTGTGCACATGATTGAACGCAGTATTCCGAGTGATACCGCAAGACTACTTGTAGAAGGGAATGAAGATTGAAGGTTTTCGGCATGACAACGCTGAGCGCGGTCTGAACAATTCTCTGCGAGCCTTCTTTACAGCTTCGGCACATTGAGTAGCCCACTTTAAATATCCTGTTATCGTAATACCGATATCCTTCACTTTCTGAACAGCGGCTATTCTGATAGTTCCTTCAACGACTTCTAGTTGGGTTGTCGCTAAATCAGTCGTCAGAACGCAGCTCTTCTCTAAGTTTAGTGGCAAGTCCCATGTTTTTGTCCACTCGATTACTTTTTCTAAATCAGAGATAAGCGTATCCCTACTGTCGGTTCCTAGGATCTTAACATCATCAGCAAACAGGAAGCAACGTGAACTCAAGCAGGCTGACAGGTCGTTTCCAAAAATTAGAAAGAGTAATGGACCAGGCTCACCACTACATTTCTAATATAGTTAATGCGATTCGTTGAGAAGCTGTCTAACCATCGATGTAGCTCACCTGTGACGCCACACATTATTAGTTTGTGCAGAAGGTACCTATGCTTCACTGCGTCGATGGCCTTTTGAAACTCAAGATAGCATACTTCGACTACACTACCTTCATCGAGCCGTGATGTCACTTCATCAAGAAAACTTAGAAGATTTATGAGGCAGGGCCTTCCTTTTCAGAATCCGTGCTGGGAATCGGAAAATACTGAATTACAACCAATGGTTTACATATTTGTTGCCGAATGATTTTTTCTGAGCACTTGCAAAGAATGCTTGTCAGGCTCACTGGCCTATGGTTGCGTACATCCTAAATGGGACCCTTTTTGTATATAGCTACTAACGCCGCTTGTTTCCAATCATCCGGTAGTATACCCTGGTGTAAGGTAGCTGCAAAAAGATTGCTGATTTCAATGCTAACTATATTCGCGAGCGGTTGAAGAATAGCCAGGGCCAGCCGACTTAGTTTTATCCATCTGCGACAAAACTGTTGTGACCATTTCCCGATTAACCTCCACAGCGCTCAAGAGAGGTGCTTTGCAGTCGTGTGTTTCTAATCGGTAACTTGAATCGCATCGATGAACACTGCAGAAGAATTAATGCAAAGCATCGGCTTTTTCCGGTGCAGTCAAAGCGGTGTTGCCATCATCCAGCACTAACGTACCTAATTCTTCTCCTAAAGTTCGTTTGGACTAAACATGGCCATAAAAGCTTTCAAATTATTTTTTTGCTTTTTTGGCAATTCTGGATTCGACGTCCCTTTTAGCTTTCCTTTGCAGCGCAACAGCTGAATTTCTGCTCTGTATGTACCGCAGTCTAGATCTGTGAGTTCCACAGAATTTGTAAGCCCTCCAGCTACGGTCACGTCATCTAATAGCCTTGCGAATAGACGCGCTCCACCAGAGGGGGTTCCTCGTGTTCTCGCTGGTTGTAGAGGAGCAAAACTTTCCTGTAGTTGTAAAAGGTGCACTTGTATAATATTCCACCTGATTTATACACTGGGTTCTAATTCGCCTGGTTCCCAACTTAGATTCAATGCTTGAGTTTGTAGTTGGACGATGTCCATTCGACGATCGTTGCGGGACATCTTCACTTGGTGACTAGGCTGTACTAAAGCCCAGTCAAGAAGAATTACAGCATGGTCGTTCTTGCCTAGTGGCGAAAGGTATTTGATCCCATAAATATCTCTTTCGTGAGACGATAGAACCAAATCTAAAGTGGACGGAGTGTGTCCTGACCCAAACTTTGTAGGTTCCCTGACATGATGGTAAAAAGCCCTGACATGAAGCCAGTCAAGATATTGCGACTTAGCTGACTCTGGTGAAAAACTTTCGGTACGCCAATCAATGCACGGGAGATTGAAGTCTCCAACAACAAGTAATGCGTTGCATTGCGCTTTTAGTACTTCCATGCGTGCCTCAGTGATTGATCGTCTAATGGTGAAACAGTCGGGCTTCTATAGGCACATGCAAGTGCCAGTCTCCTCCTAGCGAGAGTAAGAAATACTGATGTTAATTGGATTGTGTGAGAAGCAATCTTTATCGATGTCTCACTTTGGGAAATGTCTTCATTTATCATAATTGCCACACACCCTCCCAAAGCACCAGTATCCCTATGCTGACGATAGATGGCGTACTTAGTTGATACAAATGACGGTACATGATCATCTGATTTCAACCATGATTCAAAGATTGCAATTATGTCGACCTGGTTTCCCAGTACAGCAAGCTGCAGCTCTCCCCACTTATTACGCACACTGCAAGCATTTGTGTACAGTATACGGGTATTTCTATTCTGTGCACATTTTAATCGACTTTCACTCGGGGTCGGAGCACCCACGTTGATACCCCGTTTTTTGAGACCGGAGCAGTAGATAAGTGTTTAGACTGCACTTGCGAACGAGCGTGGACCGGCCTAATGGCAGTTGTTCATAGATTTTCTTCGTTCAGGAGCCTACTAAAAAGCACATCTTGCTTATTTTCTGGCGTAGTGCCATGAAGTCCTGAAAGGCGTTCGTTTGCCAACGAGTTTTTCACGCACTTGTATTCTATTGGCGGGCTATTTTAGAGTACGTCTTCAATGACTACTACAGTAGATGACTTAAACATTTTTTTTGGCTAAGATTTATCCCTTTTATGGGAGTTTTCAAGCCGGTTATAAGCGTTTTCCAACGTTTTCCATGATAGTGTATTTGAGACCCCTTATCCTGGACAACTTTAAAACGACCGTTTGTGTAGCGTTCAAGGTAAGGACTTTTCAAAATGAAGCATGTCCTTGTCCAGCTGGTTTATAAATTCTAACAAAATCGGACGAGCGCTACTAACAGTTGGGTTCCACCGGCCTACGCGATGGACCCGTTTTACTTGGCAGTTAATTAGCCCTGCCATGCGCAAAACATCTTGAACCCTGGAACGATCCATTTGCCGCCGGGATTTGCTTTCGAGAATCAGCGGCTCTTCCCTATTTAGAATGAGCAGAGTACAAGTTGGCCTCGTCTCCGCCATTCTGTTTGGTCCAGCAAGCTTACTAACTTGCTCAGCCAGGGCATTTATTAGCTTTTCTAAAGCAATGTTGTTAGATTGCCTCGATTTAACTTGACATTTATCTTTAGCAACGGCTTTCTTTTTGTGGTTCTTTTTACCCCCCTGTGGTGATTTTCGATCCCTATCATGTTACTTCGGATATGACTCGATTTTATTGATGGCGGTGTTTTCTTTCGAAACACTTCGGCGTATGACAACGGAGAAATTGTACCTTCTGTTACAAAAGTGTTGATCATACTATGGGTTGAGGTCCTCAAAAAACTTTCCTTGCGTTTTGCTCACAGTCCATACATACCCATTCCAGGAATCTGTTTTTACAATAAGTTTCTTAATGCTTGACAAGAATGTCGGAGCATTTTTGATGAGCCCATCTCTGGCACACATCACAAGCTATGCCTTTAACTACTTTTTCCGCATTCGATTGAAATGCAGTGTTTGAATTTTTCAAATGTGAATATCTATAAAAAAATTTGAAAAACGTACTAGAATAGGTTAATTCTAGTTATGATGTGCGTATAATGCGATATATTGATTACCAATTTACAGCAACATAAGAGAACATCGATTTGGAAATGAATTGTTAAAAAGAGCGTGGGAAATACAACCAAGTTGAACGTACCGGAATTCAGTTCAATAGGCTCTGGTCCGTATGTGGCTGATAAGCCAATCGAGGACGCCAAATTTCTATCTGTGGAAATCTTCAAAGAGCACCCACACTGCTGAATTTAGTTTATTTTGCTCTATGATATCCTCGGCTTATCTGTCAAGAGTTATCTAGAAAGTCATTTTCAAATTCAAGTTGCACAGGGCTGAAGATGGATAAACCCAACCACGCTCCCAGATTTCGTTCGATGGTATGCGGTTGAGTAACCGGAACTTTGTCATTGAGTACACAGTTTGTGTGGTTCACACGTTCTTTTTTCCGTTGATTTTGTAGTTAATTGTCTACCTCATTATTGTACCATTATTGCACACGTTGATTAAGACGACAGACAAGTTAAATAAAATTTTAGCACGCTATTCCGATTCTTCATTGTTTGCGCTGCCTGATCATAATTTGTGTTGAACTATTAAATATTAACAGCTAACCGATCATGTAGATATTACGGAATACATGTGTTGCATATACCAAACAAGGAAGCTTTGAATAACATTTTTATTTTTTGTGGTTGATACTGCAGAAAACTCAAAACACAAAGCCGTCTCTGAGTCCGTCCTTTTTTCGACCTTTGCATCATTCTTTACTGTTTCTATCCACCAAACAATTGCTGAGATCAACGTGCTTCGATTACACAACATTCTAATCAAGATTTAGACATACTATCATTAATCAACGAGCTAGATCATTCTAAAGGTACAGTAAGCACAGACGTTGTATGTTGAACTTTATTTTGGTTTACATCGAAAACAAACTCTCAACAAACTTATCTGCCAGCAAGCATGCGTAGCACCTTTCTATAGGTTTTCTAAACGTTTCGACCAGTGTAAAATGAATGCCATGCCATACAAATGCACATGTGTTCAAGTTCCTTATGACTGTTTAAAACATCGCACCGATTTCAGCTACGTTTGGCTGTCGAAAACTAAAAGGCAGTTTATTCAAGATTGTCCTATCCATCTGATTAGCAAACATTCTTCCAATTTTATTCCGTATGCAAATAAATTAGAGTGCAATCGGTTAGAGCAGTTTTGGGTAACGTTTAACTTCTGACACAGCGACGAAAGAGACCGAAAACAGGCGCACCGTGAAGCGAACCAAAGCTCATGGACCACGGTTATCCAAAAAGTTTTGTGAAACGCCAATTGTTGAATGTAGAGTACCCGTCCGAAAAATCGGAGAAAAATTGACGAGATAAAGTTTGTATACCTTATGTAAAATGCACATCTGAAGCGATACGTAGAATCTTGAAACAGGCGGCCATGCGCGTAAATTATAAGAAAGGGAAAACTATCTGTTCGGTTCTGAAGCACCTCAAGGATAAAACATCTTTATATAATGTTACGAACAACATCTACAGAATCAACTGTTAGGACTGTTTGGGTGTTTACATAGGGCAGACTTTCAGGGAAATTCACACTAGAATCGAAGAACACCGAAAGCGTGTCCGGAGACAGCCCCGTGGTGCGAATGAATATCAATCAATTATTCGTGATTCCTCCTTGTCGGAGCACGTTTTAGATACAGGCCAAGCGTAGATCTAAACAAAGTGAAATTTTGAGACGCGGTATTATAACGTATAGCAAATTCCGACATGCGGAGGCGGTCTCAATTGCCAAGGCATACTGGTGGACAATAACGTAGATGGGGCAGAAATCTCCACAATCTGGTGATCAGCACTGATGCGAGGGTAAATAGTTGTTATTCACCTAATACCTACTAGTTGATAAGATTTTTGTTTTTCTTCAAAAATAGCCTAACCTTAGCCCCGTTAGTTATGTAATTTCACGCATGTGGGCCGCTGTGTCAACTGACCTTGACCGTGTTCATTTGTATTAGATTGATGTCAATACACACTAGTAGGACAATCGACCACTGATCCTGATCATTCCCACGAGACGTGACACAATACCATCTTCTGTTCTTTTTTTCCTCATATCTGTCTAGGCCTGGGCAACCTGACAGTATCCTAGCCCACTTGTAGTCTCTGACTGTGCGGCATTTTGCCTGGAACAGGCTTTCATACCATACCTCACTATAGACTGTTTAGTGGTTGTCAAATCAGTGTTTGGTGGTTGACCATTACTAAATCTTGTTCCCTTTCCTGACTATCACACTTGGTCTGAAGAAGCTTCTTTGTCACAAGTGAAACGTTATCCAAAAACTGTTCTATATGATTGCACTCAAATTTCTTTGTATTATGAATACACGATCAGTCCCAAATATATTCCAATCGATTGACGTTTACTTCGTATGGTTCATTATCATTTCAAGTATATCAGAAATGTGCCTAAAATTCGAAAATATCGATTAACCTGTTAAAAGAAAAGCATAAAAACTTACTATGATGATTCACGCCGAGCCTGAATTCTATAATATCAAACAGAATATGGCTAATGTCACGAATATCAGCCAAATTGAAGATTTGAAACTACTAGTTTGGTTCTTGAAACTAACGTTTCGTAATTAACTGTCGGAGCAGCGGAGCAGCAAGAGATGAAAAGAATGATATAACTACTTTCGTGTTACACGCAATGTGTCAACCAGCTCAAACTAGGTATATTATCATTAGTTGCTATCTCAGCGCTGTCTACCTGGTCTTTAAACACAGAAGCCATTTACTCGGATGACACAAATCTGCCGCCTTCTGCGATCACAATTCACATATTTACAACTTTTGGTCGCCATTCCATCAACACCCTGTTCTTCTACTACATTTACTTCCCCCTGCATCGTGCTGACTACATTTTATTCGGGTTAAACGATTTCAGATTAACGGCAAACAGCTCATTCTATATCTTTTGGAATACATGGATCGAATATCTTAATTTTCAATTTCATTATTTAGACTCATAATTTGTGTAGTAAGCACCACCATAACAAACCCCGTGTAACGTCTGTGACGTGAGTAACGTGTATTCCACCCGTTTCTTAGTTCGACAAATTCAAAACCACAATTCAGATGTTATACGGTACTGTAATTAGCAACAATTACAACAACAATAATTATACAAACCTCAACTGTATAGAAACGTACAGCAAACAGTGGAGCCAAAATACTCCAGAATCTATTATATCAAATGCAAACAAGTTCAATGACGACCTGAGATATAAATAGAATGAAAGGAGTTACCAAATTGCCGTCCAAAATGTCTATCAAAGACAAGACACCCAAAAGTGGTGTCAAAATTCAAACCAAATTACAAGTGCCCAAAATGGCAACCAAATTTAACAACAATGACCGACAATGGCATAAACAATGAATTAAAACAAAAGCTTCACTAAATATTTGAACAGAAGATTTCCAATAAGACAATTACAAAAAGCAAAGTTTAAGTTCTAAATTCTGAAGAGAAAACAAACAAAACCCAAATTCAAGTCACAAAATTCGGTATTGTATAAAGTCGAAAGTAGAAAGGAAAAGGAAGAATTTCAAAGCTACATGACACTTAACATGTCTCTTACACCTCCCATCAAATTCTTCCATGGAGTCTAAATGTGTAATCAACTTAGCTAATGTGCCTGCAACCTGCAATCCATAAAGCAAAAAAACACAATAGAATAAAGCAAGAGACTTTATTTAGTGGCGAGTCACACACGCCACGTCACATCACCATCACTGGACACATGTGGCTTTTATAGGGAAAAACGTTTGCTAGACTAAGACCCACCACGTCCTCCGGTTTTGCCACTCTCTCCTACGAGAAGCTTATGTATGCTATTCAACCCCGAGCGAGCCTTGTGTATTTCATCCTCAAACAGCGACATCTCGCGCCAATTAAACATATCTAATTTGCAAAATATTATAAGTGTATCATGAGTTCGAAACACAAATGGCTCCTCAGGTACACAACGGAACACTTTACTCCAATCATATGGATTGTCATGGCTACCATCTTTCGCCCCCATTTCTGCTGATTCGGTGTCATGTGAACCAGGCTTACTATTCATTGGAGCTGAATAGGTGTCAGGTGTGCCAGGCTTGCTCTCCATCGCATCTGAATTAGTGTCGGAAAATTCAATCACAGAATCCGACTGAGCTAATTTACTGTCAAGTAACTCAGCTTCGTGAGCACAACCGACAACACAAACATCAATATCCTTCACATTTACATCAATAAAAACCCTTTCTTGACAATCAGTCACAAAATCCGACTGAGCTAATCCAGTGTCAGTTAACTCAGCTTCCCGAGAACAACCGACAGCACAAACGTCAAGACCCATCAAATTTACATCAATAGAAACCGTTTCTTGGCAATCAACGATGCTAACATGCCTTGCTATGGAATCCTTTTGGCAACATTTACACAACTGACCAAATCGACTCCAATCAATAAGAGCTCGACGTGTCACAAAGTCTGTGAGTTGCTGAAAAGTAATTTCTAATCCCTCGCAGTATACAGCATTCTTCAGATCAGTCCACTGTTGCTGGAACACAGCCGGTAATATATGCACAATATACTCCAAAGTGTCACTTGCATTCAAAACCGCCTGGCACTCCAATAGAGTGAGGGCAACCTGACATTTATGCATTGACGAAGCGAGAACGGCGAAGCCTTCTGACTGGCCAATCAATCGTCGGGCCTCTCCTAATAACTCATCAAATACTGAGGGGGCCACAGTACAAGCTAGGTCTGAAGCTCGTTTATGACAGGTACCATGAGTTAATTTCAAGATTGTAGCATCAGCAATCGCTAAATCTTGCTCCAATTCAAGTGCCCGTTTAGAAGGTGCACAGGTACAGTCGAGACTATGTCTACCAACAGATGGAGATTCAAATTCGTCCGCACCATTGTGACTATATTTTAGGGACCTAACCGAACCACGCACTAAACTTGCTAAATGTTCAGGCATCATAGATGTACTAAAATGACTTCAAAACACTAATTAAATGAACGTCACCGAGTGTTCAACAAGGATCTTGTGAAATGGATCAAGCTTCACCGTTCCAATCCGCACAGATTCACCCTGATTATAGATCAGGTTCGTTCACAGATTTTAACGACGTAGCTGAGCGTCGACCAAGTTAAATACTGCTTCGACGAACAAAAGTTAAGTACTTTCAAAAATTGTAATGCTTCGACGCACCAAGTTGAGTACTGTAACGTCTGTGACGTGAGTAACGCGTATTCCACCCGTTTCTTAGTTCGACAAATTCAAAACCACAAATCGGATGTCATACGTGTTACTCACGTCACAGACGTTACAGTACTCAACTGTATAGGAACGTACAGCAAACAGTGGAGCCAAATACTCCAGAATCAATTATATCAAATGCAAACAAGTTCAATGACGACCAAAATTGCCGTCCAAAATGTCTATCAAAGACAAAGCACCCAAAAGTGGTGTCAAAATACAAGCCAATTTCAAGTGCCCAAAATGGCAACCAAATTTAACAACAAAATGACCGACAATGGCCGAAACGAACAATTCAAACAAATAATTGACCAAAGGCGTGTAAAGAAAAGATTTACAATAGCAAGTTTTTAGTAACAAAAGAAATGTTTTCCATCAAATACTACATAAATATAAAATACCGGAAAATATAATGAACAAAATTTAGATTCTGGAAATTGTTTCAAAATATAAGGTAAAGACGAAGGAAAAGGAAGAA
>JACCGJ010017411.1:0-44485 GCA_013407085.1 Atriophallophorus winterbourni
ACGACTCCTTGCTCCTTGCAGAAATGTTACGGCGAAAATTTACCACACTGTTTATTAAGAATCGGAGCACATGAAACACGAAACTCTAATAGAAAAATCACTTATCTTATTCTTTAATTCGATATTATTGATTAAAATCTGTTTACCGTAATAGTTATCATTAAATAGCTATCGTCTGCAACCAGCACGCATAGTTAAACTTCATAAGGATATATGAACTCTTTGTCCTTGAAATACTTCGTTTTTTAAACACAGTTGTTCTTTTTCTGAAATTGAAGGATATCTTTTAAACAATGGTTTAAATTTTTTGTTACCACCGTGATTTTCATTTAAAAACGCTTGATAGAAAATGTAAATGACAACATGTTCGGTGTACAGGCTTTTATTTAATAAACGACTGAACTATTGTACATGCGATATAAAGTTGCTCAAAAAATTCATTGAAGTTCTACATAAAATGTGGGATAAAGTAGTCTTCACAATTGACCGTGATGATAATGATAATTTTAATAAGTATTTTGAAAAGTCGAAGTGTAAATTGTGTCAATATTATTTTTTGGGGGGTATTTTAATTTTCTTACAGTATTCTTGAGGTAAAATCATGTTGCCTCGTGCCTAAAACCTACAATCGTTGATCAATAATTTTTCTTGTATGCGACCTGACATTTGTTTTGACTTGTATATTGAACCATGTTTAATTGTATTCGGTTTAATTTACAGCTTGAGCGTCGTTATGATGTGTTATTCTCATCTAACGGTGTATTGTCTTCTGGAAAATATACTTTTATCGTGATCTTCTGTTTCAATAATTTCTGTTATTTTATTAATTGTAATGCTCACATTTCCATCCCTTACACACTACCAGGTGGGATTGGGATGAGAGCACCAAAATATATTGGTCCTTTATAAGCTCATCGAGAGCTTGGCCAGGATTCGCTTTGTGATTCTGTTTAGTTCAGTTCATTTCCGTTTGCACAGGACAGTATGTGGCTTACGAGCCAATCGACCGTCCAGATTTCTTTCGGTGGTATGCCACAGAATAGAGTCCACCACTTCAAACAATATCTTCACAAATATCTTCTGGTATGAGAATAATCTGGAATGCAACAGAAAAACACCCCTCACCAATAAGTGAGAAAAAACTTCAGTGCGTTTTGAAGACAACATGAGAATAATACCAACTATTCCTTTACGGATAAAAATCAGGAAATAATATAGGCTACACAGAGTCGAGTCCATTATTGAAACCCTATACCGAAGTGGAACAAACAACTTCTTTACTAGCCTTTCACTTAAAGAGAACTCACGAAAATTGAACCTGACATGATGCTTGGCCAGTTTTAATGGGTGGCCTCGAGTACCCGCACTTGGCGCCAGAGCGTACAAATCACTGGGATGAATAGTACTGAAACCTGACATGATTTTGAAGGTTTCAATCAGGTCCCCACGTAGCCTCCTCCTTTTAAGTGAGAAGAGCTCTAGACTCAGCAATCGTTCCTCATACGAACCACCCGATTGCCATACAATCATACCCATAGCTAGACGTTGAACACCTTCAAGCTTGGCCATATCTTTTTATAAATAAGGTGCCCATACTTGAACGCAATACCCGAGATGTGGTCTCACGACCGCGTTTTATAATGCTATGTAAACCTCCGGGGACCTGCAGGATACAACTGGTCGAAGGCGAAAAAGCTATTTTCCAGCGCGGTGTGCAGGAGCTGCACATTGATCAGCCTGTATTTTAACAACGTGGTTCTTTGTAAAAACCCTATATAACAGTGGCATACTATTAATTCTTTGTGTTATTCAAGTTGTTACACATTTGATATCACACAGTTTAAAATATTTTTGTTTTTACGATTGTTGTGCATCTCTGCTTAAGTTCAATATATGTTTTCCAGCTAACGAATATTAGAGATCGGTATATTACGCTCATACTATAATTTGGACACCTCACGTAGATTAAAAATCATCGTTATTATATATTTATCATACAAAATGTATTCCTATACAAGTATTTTGAATATTTTTGATGTTTGATTTCACTATTGTTCTATTCTGTTAGTTGAGGAATAAATTACGTGTTCCAGCTTTTTGGTGTTTTCATCATTGTATATTTTATTTATTATTCTTAGATGCTGCGTCATTGTTTTAATATAATGCGTACATGTATTCAGGTACACAACTTCAATACATTATTTACGCCGCTCACGTATTCTGTTTTTAGACAAGTCAGTGATTGTTTGTATGCCGTGTTATGTTGAAAAGTGTGTTCCGGTTTATGGGGCACAATAGTCAAAATGCGTACGCTGTTATTGGCAAAATTCCGCTGGATTAATCGCTAGAAATTTATAAGCACCGAACATATTTCTTTTCGAAATGAACGTTTGTACCGTATACTCTCATTTATTTTGATTTTTCTGTCAAACATCTTTTTCATTTACTAAATGGATCTTAAATCAGCATCATCTGATGCACTAGCTGAAGAAATTTCTACAGACTTTATGTCACAATTTATCCTTCCCACTTCTTGTGTGAACAACCCTCGTCTCTCGATCGCACAAATCTAAGCACTATTCGATTCGTATCGCATGAAAAATCAACGAGCGAAGTATAAACTTTGTTGAAGGTTCCTGATTTCATATACAGCCGCCATGCTGATAATTCATACGATGCACTCAAATATACCATTATTTCATTTACTTCGTCAACTGACGAGCAAAACCTACAGAAGATTTTGTCTGGTGTAGAAATTGGTTATCAAATTCCCTCACAATACCTGCGACACGTGCTTCAATTATAAAGAGGCAAATCTGTAGATGACAAAATTATCGTAAATAAGGGCAGAAGAGTCTTACAGCAGACGTCCGCAAAGTCCTAGTCATTATAAACAAGCACCTAGCACGCATGCAGACACAGTTCACGATTTTTCGCACAGAGTAACATTATCTCACGTAAGACACACGAGTGACACTGATTCTAGCACACAGACCCAAAGGGATTTTGAAGAGTTGAAATCGACATTACATTACTTGTCAATGCAAGTACAAAACATCGTACGATCCCGTAGTAACTTTCTGAATCGTCGTCCTTGTCAACCCAAGAAAAGATATACCAGTCGTTCTAACGGATCGCTTTTTTGCTTTTATCATCGTAGATTCAGTGCATAGACCCTGCATTATACGTTACCTTGCACTTAAGACTCAACATTGTCCAAACAGAGAAACTTCGTGGCCCAGCAGTAGAAACAGCATCTCTGTATGGCACCCTTCAAAGCCGTCTCTTTTACGTTTCTAACAGGGTCATAAAAATGCGATTCCTCATTGACACTGGTGCAGAACCTAGCGTCACCCCACTATCCAATATATTATGCAAGAACCCGTCGTCAATAATGTTACGGGCGGCACCAAAATTTCTACTTTCGTTCGATGTTCACTTTCTGTCGAATTAGGTATCAGACGTAACCTTCGGTGGATTTTTACGCTCGCCGATGTAAAAGTACCAATTCTGGGTGAACATTTTCTTTTTGTCATTTTGATCCTTCAATCAATTGAGCTAGATGTAAGCCTATTTATAATTTAACAAAGATTTATTCATTTGATAACTTCTGTGATTTCCCTATCCAAATAATTCGAGTACCTAACCCTGACATCCCATCAGCGTTCAGTGACTTACTGACAGAATTAACTAAAATTTGTAAACATGACGTCAAACAATACATTCTAACCCGTGGTCCTCCAGTGTGTAACAGACCCCGTCGGTTGGCTCCAAACACGTTTAAGGTAGCAAAGCGTGAGTTTGAACACATACTTGAACTTTTTAATCAAACTGCCATCTAAATCTCCATGTGCAAGCCCGTTTTACATGGTGGAGAAGACTAAAGCTGACACTTGACGTCCATGTGAAGATTACCGTGCTTTTGAGGGGTTTACTATTCCCGATCGCTACCCTATTCCCGACATGCAAGACTTCGCACTTTCCTTGTATGGAAAGACCGTGTTTTCTCAACTGGATCTGGTGCGTGCTTATCACCAGATACCTGTTGCCGAGGAACATATACTGAAAACAACAATCACCACACCATTTGGATTTTTTTCGAATGTCTAAAAATGCCCTTTGGTTTACGCAGTACTGCTAAAACCTTCCAACGATTCATAAACCAAGCTTTCCAAGGATTATCTTTTGTTCATGTATATATTGTTGACGTCCTCGTTGCTAGTTCGTCTCAATTGGAATATGCAGAACATCTGTGTGCTGCGTTTCAGCAACTTTTACAGATTGGTGTTGTCGTTAACCCGAATAGATGCATTTTGGTTTCGTTTCCCTCGAAATTTTAGAACATCATTTCGATCGAAACGGAATTGGTGTAGTGCCCGATAAGCTCTCATTAATTAACGACTATTCACGTCCCACTTCTCTTCGACAGTAACATTGATTCCTTGGTTTAGTTAATCATTACAGAAGATTCATTCCAAATTATGCTAACATATCTCAACCAATGACCGATTTGTTACGCGGTAATAAGTGTCAATTTAAAACAAATGCTGATGCTGATTAACGATTGCTGACCTCATCAAATGAAGCATCTACATTATCTGACATGTCCAGGAATCCTAATCCATCACTTTTGCATGCCACTGATGAATCTGAAGCATGTGCATGTAATTATGTACACAATTTTAATACATTATTCACGCTGCTCACGTGTTCTGTTTTGGGACAAGTGTATCGTGTCTGATTGTTTGAGATCTGTATGCCGTGTTTTCTTTGAGAAGTGCATTCCGATTTATTAGGTACAATAATCAGAAGGTGGACGTTGTTATTGGTGAAATCTCCGCTGGATCAACCGCTACAAGCTCGTGTGTGACAATATACTCGAGCGGATAATTAAATTACTTATGATGGATTATTAAACATTTTTTAGGCAAGAATGTGTCCGAGGTAAGTTTACTTTTAAGAATGTCGGACATGCAGCAATTTATAATCGAGTCTAACGGTGATTTGGAAAAGTTATTGGCCCCACCAAGCAATTTCACCGCCATAAAACCATAAAAACCCAGTCTGTTTGTTAATAGCTAATCAATCATTGATAAAGCTAACGTGAAAGCTTAGACCCATGTAAATAATTTTAATTCTGACTGTTACTATATTTAGAATAATAATGAAAGTAGTTTCTTTTTGAATATTTGTCACTCGAATATGGTACACCCTTGGGCTTTATTACAGATTTGAAAAGAGAATATTGTCGTATGGCCTTAATATTTTTACTATAAACATTGCGTGAAATGCGTATGCTAAACATACATAATTGAGGGGGAATGTGTTGCATGAAAATATGATTCATCGGTGAATTCCTTCCTTTTGATTTTTGACCGTATGGAATTTGTTATTAAATGGTATTGTTCACGGTTGAGAAAATACACCTGTTTCATTTATTAAGATGTCTTAAAAGTGTAATCTTTATTCACAGTGGTTCATTTACTTTATGTGTCGTAAGTATCTATAAAGATTTCACTCTCGCTCAACTTCAAAAACATTTCATAAGCATTGTTTGCGTATATATTACGTTCGATTTTGCAGTGACGAAATATACGTTATGTGATCGCCTAACATACTCATTTTTCATTTGATGCTATTTCATTTTTATTTTGAATCTTCACATTCCTTCCCATATTTTTTAGGTCCAATTTTTCATATTTATCCCAATGTTTTTGATATATAAGTTATGGTCTAAACGTGAAATCTTTAATACAATTTCGCTCACGGTGCGTTGCTGAGATAGTTTTCAGCAACATAGCTCATTGAGTAACCGATCCATACTGTATTCAAACTAATAACTGCAACTGTTTAACGCTGAGTCCAATGTACCCTGTGTGGAGCATTAATTTTTCAAAAATTTTCATGAAATTAATCCTTCTGTATTTGATAAGTCACCAACAATGTTCACCTGTTCTTATCTATCTTTCATTAAGCTTTTAAACGTACCAGGTGTATAATTACAGTACATTATTTTATTTTCCAGCTTCATGATTCCCATTAAAATTACTGTTGCAGCCGTGATGTCCTTTCTTTTGATAATGATGATTTTATCGAGTGTTTATTCAAATTCGATCCAGAAAGTTGTCCTGCCTAAACTTCTAGCAGGTTCAATGATCTTCAGTGTTGTGTTGTTGCCGATCGATGGCCGGAATGCGTTTCAAAAAATGTTCGAATGGCCATTAGAGTATGGGAACATCAACCGGGGGTAATTTTCAAGATTTTGTAAAACTAGTTTTAGGTGGAATGAACATAGAATTTCTCTCTATGAAAAAATGAGTCACATTTCGTCATCCTGCTCTGAAATAAGTGAACTTTATTCGATTGGGCCGAACAACGAATTATGGGTGATTCATTTCGGAGTTGGTTCGAGATTATCCGGATCAGGTCAACCTCGAGTGAGGTTGATGGGAAATGACGATATAACAGAAAATTTGCTAATTTATTTTGCGGAATATTTATGCTCCCGTAGTAACAATGATGAGATTATTAGAAAGCTATTGAAAATAATACAGATTCACATCCTGCCATCTAGAAATCCGAAACGATTTTCCAGAAATTTTGAACGTAGGTCCAGTTATATGTTATTATTATTATTATTATTATTATTATTATTATTATTATTATTATTATTATTATTATTATTATTATTATTATTATTATTATTATTATTATTATTATTATTATTATTATTATTATTATTATTATTATTATTATTATTATTATTATTATTATTATTATTATTATTATTATTATTATTATTATTATTATTATTATTATTATTATTATTATTATTATTATTATTATTATTATTACTATTATTATTATCAATATTATTATTATTTTGTCATTATTACACGCAGTGCTTATATGGTTATTTGTTGATTGCGAACATAACGAATATTAATTTTAATGGTCGTATTTTGATGAATATGTGCTAATTATATCGCTATTCTTACTATTATAGATAGTGAAGACATGATGTTAGCTGACTCATATGAGTCATCATCGTATAGAGATAATAATCTGGTAAGTTTATTGTCATTCCACATGTAACCTCTCGGCAGACATTTCCGATTTCGGCCATCACTGATTGGACGTTGGATGAACAATTTATTTTGTCTGCAAATCTTCATTCTGATTCTCGAGCTGTTAAATATAGTGCCGATCAAAGAAGCGATTTGTCTGTCAACAAATCATTGAATACAAATGATGCGACATTCAAATATTTAGCTTCCGTCTACGAGAAGGTAAATCCAATTAATGCTGCTTCTATTTGTATACTGTTGTTAGTTTCCCTCGCACATTTAATCATGAGACATACATTAAGTTGCGTTCCAGATTTAAGTATAAGAAGAACTGAGGAGATAAGAAAAAAATCATTAATTCAGATGATGTTGAGTGAAAGTAGTGGATCAATAATTCATTCTTAACTACTAACAATCGTAGTAGTAGCAGTAGTATAGGTCTATCAGATTGTGTGTAAATTGTGAGTTGTAACTATCTTATATTTTAGTACATCAGCTACATCTCCACGATTAGGTATCATTTTTATTAAACATCTCCGTAGAGCTGAAATTTTGAATATTTTATTTTTATTTTCATCATCCCTTAATCCTTGCTCAAAATGACTTTTAATTTCATGTAATCTCCACTATCCTTCAATATGTCATGTTTATTTACCGGTAAATCTTAGATTGGCCAGAGGTATGTTCGTTTTTCTTCGTGCTCTCAATTCGTTTCTTTTGCATGTTTTGTTAATTAAACTTGCTTGATTGCAAAAGCATTTGGTTCGGGTAATGTGCATTGGTCCCTCTCGGTTCATTTTTTTGTTTTCTGCGTAAATCCCTTTTGCTACACCCTACAGGCACGCCGATCAGTTCACACCGATCCTGCGTACTGTAGTGTTCAAACACCATCACTCAGTTCCGAGAATATGAATCACAGCTACTCAGTGTACACTGGCGCTGTCAATTGGAATCAATTTCATTCTGGTTGCATGGAGCTGAACTTCGATTTGGGTTGCACCATCCATTCGCAGCGTCCACGACTCTTAGACTATTGGGAGGATAATCGATTTGCTATGCTGCAGTTTTTGTCAGAAGTGAGTGCTGTTCATGTTTTTTATCTTCACCTACCATCATTAACACACCACTACTGCTACTACTACTACTACTATCTCGCATTCTTTCATGAAAATTTATAATTATTAACTAGCCATATTTTTCAAAGAATGTACATGTTAAACCATATTGTTTGCTCGCATTTGATGCCTGACAATTGCGTTTGCTTTGATGTGTCTTTTTCGCTACTCAGTTTGAGAAATAGTTGGGAACAAGCAATGAAAGGATACGACCACAACTAATTTATTTCCACATGTTCTAAATCAATCAATCAATCAATCAATCGTGCTAACGCATTGCGTTTGATTATTTATAAAAGATTCGTGCACCTTTGTGATTTGGTGTCTGTATTGACAAATGCGCAGAATAATATTGTTAACTCGATAATTATAGAGTATTTCTAGCTTTTGCCGCTACTTATTTTCAAGTCACTGAAATCCGTAATATACAATTAGATTGATTCACATTGGTGCCGAATTTATTTTAAAGACCGACTGGGTTTTATACGTCGATCTCAACGGTTTAGGATATATTTTAATTTGCAAGCTAAATGTTCGGCTATGCGAAGCTGTTTGGATAATGAATATATTCCATGCTCGTAACACAGTACATACAATCGCGACTAAAACAATCCTAATTAGTGCGAAATTCCATTTTAGTCTCAGCGTTGAATGATTGTATGCTAGGAAAGCTGCAATGAATTGAATCCCGCTAATAAGCGTTATCGACGTTGAATATAAGACACTTCTTGTCTATAATTCTATGAAATGTTTGTTATTTGGTATTTCGATCCCTTCTCGAATAGTTTTTATCGTTCTGAGGGAACTCAATGAACATTTTCGAAGATATTTTTATTCTCACTAACATGGAAGTAGTATATAAACAAAAAGAGATATAACGACAATTTTCGGAGAGCAACTGGGTATAATAATGTTTATCGGAAAAGTGAAAGTTTTGGTGAACTTGATTACTGGTATTCATCATCATCATCATCAACAAAGACAGCATTACACCGGTAGCACGGACCGAATGCTTAACTGCCATACAACCATGAAAAAGCAAAATCCTAAAAGATGGTGAAGGGTGGGACTTAAATTGCTACGGCTTCTATAGAAGAACTTTGGAAAGGTTACTAGTAAGAATTTTTAGCTGCCTATGCCATGTGACGGTTTGGCCACCTCGAGATTTACGCCAATAAGGATGTGGCGTCGCAAAAAGAATCTGTTTCGGAAGTCGGTGGTCCGGCATCCGTAAAACGTGACCCAACCAGCGTAACCTATGCAGGTTGATCTGCTTCTCTATATCGAAATTACTACCGAACAACTTATTTCGGAGAGCATCGGTGCGCATACGATTGCATAAACGTATGTGTTTGACAGTGACCGTCTAGTTCGTTATATCTGATTATCCCACCAAACATCGTTTCTGACTTCGATATTCACTTCGCTGTTTTATTTTGAGTTCATCATTATGCGCAATTCATCGGTTAATCCAGCTAATACTGAGAGTAGATCATTACGGAAACCGGGCTGATAGCTGGTGTTATTTATTTCAGTGGATCAAGGGATAACATCAACTACTAATCAGTTCTCCAACATTATTGAATATTGTTGATCGCAAGAAAACAGATTGGCTTTCTCACATTGCTGACGAATGAACGTCGACATACTAATCCTGATTTTGTATTTTTTCGCATTCTAAGTGTAGGTATAGTTCACGACTAATTTTAAAAGGGACGAACATTTAGCAAACTTTCATCTGAAAAGATATGAATGAGCTTTCATTTTCATGGATTTCACCTATTGTTCAACTAACACATCTACGGAAGAAATGAATGTTTAGACAGTGTTGATAACCGTAAAATCGTACAACTGCTGAGCGCACTTTCCGATTCATCAGATAAATCCGACACAAGTTTTGTTCAATCCCTCAAAAAATAAAACGGAAAATAAGATTGGTAAACAAACATTTGAACTTGGAAGCCATTGTTAGATGAAGCTGACATAACCGAGCAGTCCAAACACATTTGCCGACAGACGTGAATGAGAACAAACCAATGGGTTTGAACAAAAAGGGGATTAATCTATGTCTAAGTATTAAACAAACAACCAACGCGTTTCACCGTTAACTGCATGTACATCTTGAACAACAAATACCTTGCCATAAGAAAAAAACGATCGATTTATCTGTCTACGATGTTAATGGTTTCCATAACTATCAAGCATACTGAAAATGATTTATGAATAATTTATTCCGAAAGCTTCTGATACTCACAAGAAATTTGACGCATGGCCTATTCACGCGAGCAACTCGAATTTTATTTGAAGAAAATTTGTCTGAGAAACTTGCGCTGATGCGCAAGTTTCAAAACAAAAATGGCTATCTATCATGCTTCATTGAACGGCATATGCACCTAATGCTAAGAAGGATAACCGCAAAATCAGTACCGAAGAAAACGTTATAACTTTGGCTTCATTTTAAAGACTAGGCGTGGAGAGAATCATTGACACCCATGCTCGAACGAATAGTGAACAGAACATTCACCTCTGAAAGAGCTAGAATTACCTTCACTAACAAACCAATAATCATACATCAGCTTCAGGACCATCTACCCCGTCGGGCAACCTCAGTGTGTATTTATCAATTTACCTGTACCGATGGAGCAGGATCCATTGGCCGTACGACGCAGAAACTGGTAAAGCGAATGCCTGAACATCACCCTAGTTGGTTAAGCAAAGGCTGTTCTAAGAATATGAATAGCTCGATTCTACCTCACTTAATTGACACGGGGCACCGAGTAGAGCCTGAAAAGGTGTTTTCAGTCGTTTACACTGTTTTCCACGAGTCTCGTAGAGTCGGTTGGAATATCTTTGGGACAGCTGAGGCGATTGCAATAAAAGTATTTATACCAAATTTATATGTCCAAAAACGACTAGTTCGTGATCTTTCATTACCTTGGCCAACATCCATATCGACCAGACAATTTTAAGTAACAATATGTGACATTAATTTTTGTTTATTGGTTGATGCTGATAAGATCCATTTCTATTTTCTTACGCATGTATTGTAAAGCTTGATGAGAAATACCGAGAAGGAATTCCTTCGCTTTCATCAAATGTTTCATTAGAAATTATCGCAAAATTTTTGACACATTGCAAATTATCATTTAGTCTAATCAGAAATAAGATTAGATAAATGTCAATCTTCTTCAAATTAAGCGATAAATCCTCATTTGAATCTTGAAATTTCGCATCATGTGGGTTCTAAAATATGTCCGTAGTGGTTTGTGAGTGTGAAGAACGGTGAGCACCTTCAAAGATGATCAGATACATGAAATTTAACAATTGACTTGTATTTACTATCGAGATTTTTAATCAACGTTTGACTACACTCTTCCAATTTAATAGTAATTCTTTTATTTCTTTACCAATATTTCGATGCTCAATGAGCTTAATTATGCCGGTTCTTGTCGTTTGCCTTTTTCCGTTGAAATCGATAATAAAATGTACATCGCAAGCGTTCGAAATCAAGCTCCATTGCGTACCCAATGACTAAACAGTCCGATTGGGAAGAACAATCTCTTTCACGGCGCCCACGCTGTTGAGAGCAGTATTTGCTCTTTCCTAGCTTGCGGATAATGTTTTCAACAGTGCATCCAAAGTGAGTGGGCAAGAGTTAGTCCTTCCCAACTCGCAGGGTCAACTTCAAGTGCATTCTTATCTCTTACGTAATCGTTTTTATATCGCCCGACCAATGGTCGACTTCCCGATTTCAACTCACCATAAGGAATACGAAAAGTTTTCAAATCTGTAAACAAGATCCAGCCAGTGTAGATAGCGCTATTGTAATAGAATTGCCATGCCTTGTAGACTGGCTTCATAAAGCAATTCTTCATTTTTTCACTCTGTCTATCCACTAAATGTTCATGATGTGATTGATAAATGGAAAGCATTCAGATTTCGTTCCAGTCTTGCGTAAATGGTACAGGTTTCAATATCATACTGTAAAATAAATTATTACGAGCGTGCAGTATACCATCGTTTTTTTCTTCATGGTTAGATTGCGGCTGCCCCTTGCGTTCACCTTTGAGTGGCATGCTTTAATGTTTAAGGATTTGTATGCTGTATTGCGAACTCTTTCACGCACAAATTAATGTTTGTCTGTTTCTTCTTTGTTAGACCTAGAGTAATTCTGCGATTTTTCGGTCCGGTCGTCAAAACCGGGATTAATTGTCGTTATGACTAGCACGATGCGTATTCACATTATTCTGATACATTTGACGATGTGGCTCACATAAGTGAAAGTACATGGCCTACTTGACTAAGTTTAATTTTTTTGACAAATATAATTGAATATTAAGCGTAAGATATATGTTTGGTTAGTATAAATTCGCATCATCGCCAGATTGCGGATACCTCTGCACTGTTCACCTTATTGATTGCAGGTTGACCAGTTTAGCCATTGCGACCACATCCGCATGTAGGCGTTCATCATAGTGATACGCCAAGGCTGAATCACGAATCATGGATTAATCATCCTTTTCGTTTCTAAACTACCTTTTACCTGCTGCATTCCTTGTTTTATGAATTTGGTATGAAACTCTCTAAATTTTTGGCCTTAATTAAGCACCAATGAAGTATTTGCATTCTGTTTCTATAAATATTATTCCTTACGCAAGATAATGGTATGTTCTAATTGAGCTGCCTCATGTCCGAAAGGAGAGTTTTTACTCATTGCCATTTTCCCACTACTTCTGTCGCGTCTTTGACCCACGCCATACATGTTCCCTTATTATTTCTGTACTATCGGTTTCAAAAAACACTCCAAAAATTTGTTTGCGTTATTTTTAACTTTCAAGAATTATCTTTTGTAAATTAAGCGGTGTGTTGATATCAGACATAGCTAGTGTGACGGATGTTAATCGTAAACAGACGATTGTTTTTTGAGTTTATTCACATTTTTTCCTCTAAAATACTACTTTCTATTTGAAGATTCAAAACGCGCTTCATGGTTTTGTGCTTGATGGACGAACTGGGGGGCCCGTTGCTAATGCCACCATACATGTGGCCAACTTGTCCTATTTAACTTGGACAACTCGTTCCGGGGAATACTGGCGACTATTGCCACCGCATAGTTTGTTCACTGTTTCAGTTTCCAAAGAAGGGTACGTTTTAAACATCTACCCAAACCAATTAACCCGCGTGTTTCCATACGTTCACTACGAATGTAGATTTTATTTGTCTAATAGCTACCTGCAGTCATCTCCCCTTGTCGTAAATACAACCGAGTTGTCAATGGTTCTTCGACCCGGAAGTAAACACTGGAATTTCACACTTTGGCCCGATGACGCGACAGACTGGTCCCGAGTTTTAGACTTTAATATTGTGCCAAATCGTTTGCCAATTTATTCGTTGCAACCAGATCCATATGAGAACTTTCGAACTACCGTAAACCAGTCGAAATTGGGGAAATTTGTGGTAATAACGCAATTGGATGTGGACGATCCCACCTTGATTAGCATTCATGTTTCAACTTCCATTAGAAGGGATATTACGGGCAATACATCAACGCATACTGACTTTTCCACGTGGAGAGCTCCAGGAAGAATCAGGATTCTCGTTATGTCTGGCACGGATGACGAAGATATAGCTTCTGTCGAGATGCAACTTCGATTACTACGGCATTTTATGAAAGGTTCGTTTGTAGCTTTATATGTTTGTTCTTTGATTGTCACCTTTGTCCTACAGACAATATTATCCAAGATTCAAGAATTTATGATCACAAAATGCACATTGCTTTACAATTACCATATCGTAGTAAATATTTTTAATGAAAAACGAATAAAAATAATGTCAAGTATAATCCAGTTGAATAATTACCATGAGTCAATACGCAGATGTCGTTAAATCGTTTTGCAACAAATATGTATCCAAATTTCGAATGAAAGTTCCGACGCCGAGAGCGATGACACTAGTTTCGGGGATGGCATTCCAAAGGAAACAGACACGTACGGAATAAAAATATCGGAGATGGGAGTGGAGAATTTGTAGTGTCGCTGAATGGCTGTGGGTATGTTGTGACTCACGGTATTCAAATAAATGTTTTAAAGGATGATGTGGGGTATTTAATATTTTGTATGTTAGTATCACATAACTCCGAAGGCTTCTTTGAAAGGGAGTAAGGAGTCTCCGTTTTTGCGATCGTTCCTCGTACGTTAGTTTCCGGAAACTACGATGGTATATTTCATCAAGCAATAGCATATCCTTTATTAACCTTTATTATCGTACATCGTCCTTATTCGTTCGTACTACAAATTACTACATGTCTTAGTCTAATCTATATCAACGTGTCGAAGAGTCAACCAACCTAACGTACACATTCCATTCTACGTTGCGTCTCATGATTCGTCAACCGCGATTCCCATTTTCACTAGGAATTCAAGAAAACGATCGACGTGTCGCATATCTTCATTCCACGCAAATTGTTCTCATTCCCTTCCTGAATGGAAGCGGAATAAATCTTACGCTGCAAAACATGAGGGATCAGCCAAACGAATTCAACAGTTGCCCGAGTGCAAGCAAGGCTGAAACTGGAAAGGCTGGCCAGGTAATTTTAATGCTCCCCGGCTGGGCGAATATCAACAGTGATCAATAATATGTATTAAGCCATCTCTTTATTTGGACTCACGCAAAAAGATAGTCGTTTTAGAGAGGTTAAATCATTAGAATTAGCAGAAATGACATATGTATCGTGCCTTTTGTTTTTCTCGAAATAATAATGTTCAAATCGAACACATTTCATTAACAATTTATGATATAATCGTTCATAGCTTCAAGGATACTTTTGCAATATTTATTTTCCGACGCCATCGCTAATTTTACATTAAATGGCTGAGGTTCCTATTTAAGACGGTTATTTAGAACACGTTATGTTGACTGTTCGATCACTTGCTTGTTGTATTATATTCCGGAAGGAACTACTTAACTTTCAACTTTTTTATTTTGGTAAACACAATTTGTTTCATTGTTGTGTGTGATTCATTTCACATGCTCTAGTGAATCTCATTGTTAGTTGGAATCCGAATGAAATATAACATAAGCTTTGCAACTGAAATTATAGAGTATGTCAAAACGCACATCACGACCTTCATATTGTAGAGGCTTGGCGTGCCGAGTATGAATTTTCGGATTATATGCAGTACACCACCCTACAGCACAACACAAGAGCAGCAGACACCCAAATGCCCGACGCAAACAATCGTGAACCGCATGAATTCTGGTTTTTGAGGAATCGCATGAAAAAAGGTCGAGTTACAGCATTTTTGGGAACAGGATAAGATGGGCAACGTCAGCTGCTACTGAACGATATGTGATGTGAAATCACAAGCATGATCCAGGTAAAGTGCCGCACAGTCAGAGACTGCACGTGGGCTGAGCGATATGCAATTCCTCAAAGTTGGTATAACTGAGCCCAATGTGACGGGGGCTTGAATTATAGCGTGTGACAACTCAGATCGAAGTGACAACCGGTTGAGACAGGTTGAGGACAGTGTTGTGGTTTGCTTAGGAATGTGTGTTATTCTTGGCCTTGTGCATAGTAAACCCCCTTTGACCAATTAGCGTTCTGTTGTCTTGTGCGAGGGTGAACAAGATTATATCAGGGACCCAATAAATAAGCTGGTATGAGTCGTAGGGGTTTGACGTAGATAACCTTAAATCGAGTTTACTCGAAGCCTGTGTCAACAACGTTCTACACATTGGGACGAAACGCAATTCGGCCTCGAATGACCTGACGCAATTTTCACCTCCCCTACTCATTCAATATGAACTCAACTGGAATATACTTTATCGCAGCAACGATTATTGGCACGTCAAAGCTAATTCGTACTTACTGAAGTTTTCAGGTCTGTATTTATGTGAGAATGTGCACTTTCAAAATTTTATGGAATAGCTCTCCACGAAACAATCTTTGCTTGTGTCTGGTTGGATGGAAAAATTAACACTAATCAATCTCGTTTGGAAAATATTTTTGTTTGCAAATTTGTAAGATATCGTTATTGAAACATATCATCTGGAAAGAGAATGGGGACACGCGCTTGCTAAATTTTTATCGTGTCCTAATTACAATTATTTTATATCATTTATTTTGTTTAATTCTAAATTCATCCACAGCGAATTTCTGATGCAATCAGACGCTTCATTCGTTCATTTGCGCCACATTTGTTGATCACTTTGGAAACGGATAGTTGGTCAATGCAACCGTGGTCTCTGAACGGGAAAGCCAAATTGCTTCCTGTCAAGAGCATTTTCATCCCATCTGACAACGCGTCAGGAATTACTGCCGAGAAGCTCGTTTCGGATATGTTATCTAAATTTCCCGACGGAATAGAAGCTAGCGACTGCTCGGCTACAGGTTTGAATTTCAATGATTATGGGCTGTTTGTTTGTGTAGCTTAGTTGTTTGTAATGTAATAGTGTTTACGATTGTTTCGCCTAGATTCACTTTGCTCGCTTTTTCAATCTGATTTCTGTAGTTCATTTTGATTGCGCTTCTCTGTTCCATCGATCGAGGTTTGCCAAATTCGACACATTGCAAGCGTTTTCGTACTCTTGAATATTTCACAGCATCCGATTCGGCTTTTCACGGGATTCTTGGGAAGATTCTTGCCACCACCGACACCGCAGACCATTCAATCATTGGTCCAATCGGTTTGGCTTTGCGTCTTTCATGTCAAACGTGTCACCGTTTCACTCAGCCCAGAATTCTCCCGGAGTTATGGCATCGTGCACTTATTGGACTGTCGCATTTGTTCTTTACAATACGCAATTGTGAGTGTGGAATTGTATCATCACTAGATTTTAGCTTCACATTATTTCATCAAACTTTTTGAGTCGAATGCTTATTTTTTTCTAGCAACTTGAATAATTCCTAGATTATTTTTAATTGTGTTATCACACTTGAGAAAATAAAACTTGATTTACTCAGAAAACTGAAAGATATAAGAGCTCGGATTTGCTGTGAATAATTTGATGGTAACATAAACAAATTTCTCCAAGCAATATTTAAAAAAAATAATCTCCGAGGAAGACAAGCAAGAAAAAGAAAACCATGGATGTCCTTTGATAACTGGCAAATACAAATCTCACCAACGTCCTGTAGTAGTGAACTTGATTACACTACGCGCTTGACTATTTACCAGCGTATATTCGTTCTGTGTGTGTAATCAGTTATCGCTAATGAGTAACTGCAAATTTTATAGTCTGTTTCATTGATTGATTGCGTTACTTCACAACGTGGAATACCTCACTTCAAAATTCACTGCTAGACCAAAAATCTCATAAAACAATACTCAAAATAATCTCTTTTTGAGTCAATGCTGTTATGTTTGATTCTTCTAGATGAGATATGTCTTAGTTGTATTCTTCGTGAGTTCAGCAATGATCCCAAAATTTGATGTTTATTGTGTTTAATCTTTTCGAGAAAAATGATTGATTTGCATTCTAATTAAGTCGTGATTTGCAAGTTCAAACTTTATTTTCATCGATTCATCTCAATGTCATCTCTCGGCCAAATCAAGGCGATCAACAGAATACAAGTGAGACAGTATTCCGTAACAAATAAAAATCAGGCCATAAAAATAAAATTTCAAAGAAAGCGAATCGAGCTGTTTGTTGGGGTACATGAAAATATATTACCAATTGGAAAAAACTCCACAATACATTTTTGAATAGAATCATATTCTGATTGGTCTAGCTCTTGTTACAATGCCGTTCATCTTGTAAGTAATATAATTTCGTAGCTTTTTATTTTGTTGGACTAATCATTCGATTTCTATTTGGAATATTTCCCTATTAATAATGTAGTTGTGCTGCTGGATAATCAAAAACATTTCAGTCAACCTTTCAAAATTCTTGGCCATAATCCACTTTTGACCTTCGTATTTTATTCCGTTTCATCGTCAAGTGTCTTTCCGTGGCCGATTAATGGTTGAAAGAGATCTCACTCTGGGGAGTATTTGGAAACCTTCACCCGGCGCACTACTGTTGGTTCAATCCGCTGCGTCTTTTCTATCTCGTGATAGACATGCCAGTGCAGATGACGACTTACTTTCCGATCGTTGGTCCAAGATCTGGGTTCACCAACAGACTGGTCTGTTTGCTGCACTACTCCCGGCTGGTAAATAAACGTTCAGATTTCAGATTACTCATGAGTAGCACAATATTGAAAATAATTATATAATTGATCCGTGACGAATGCGTGAACATAAATTTCATCAAACGTTTCCGCACACATTCTAAATAATATTTAAGCTCATTTCATTGTTTTTTCTAGAATTTGATCATAAAATTACATGCGCTATTCTGCCGTATCTTCTGTGTTTCGACCATACATTTTACATCTGTAATCATACTGTCATCCAGAGGAGATATAAAACGATTGATTTTTAACCGCTTTCACCGAATCAATGACACTCTGAAATAACTGAAGGTATATATCATCTTATTCCCTAGTTAACATAAATTCTAAGCTTATCATTTGATTTTTTGCCACCTTCGCCAGTAGCTATACAAATTAGACGTTTAAACACATTTGATGAATTATTTTACTGTGAAATACGTGAGACCTCCACATCGCAGTGTTTGTGAAATTACGATTTACCATTACCAGGAACCTATTTTGCCTACGCATCGGCTGGTCCGTTGAATTCAACCCTGGCCGATCAATACGAGGTCATGATCGCTCCAGTTTCTTTCCAGCCTGACCAAGACACTGGCCCGCTCAGGTTCGGTCTCGAACGTCAGCTTGAGGCGATTGAATACGGAGGTCTGGAACAAATGATTGTACGTCTGAAACAACTAAGCTTGCCAAACGAACATAGATGTGGCAAGCTTTATTCCATTGGGAATTCAAGTCTGGTAAATCCTATTCAAAGCAATATGTCCATACTTATTAAACTCATTCCTATATATTTTAATTTAGTAAGAACTAGGAACTTGGCTATCCGTTTGATTTTATCTGGTTTGTTTAATTTTAGGGTAAACCAGTTTGGGTATTCGAGCTTGGTCTGGGAATCACGGATTTGTACAACAATGTCACTTCTCAACTTGCCGATGATGAGGAAATTTTCACTGACAGTTTCTTGGATGGAACCTCTTATCTGGCGTCTCCAAATTCCCGTGTACTTTTATTCGGCAATTATCATGCCCAAGATTTGTTGACTCCACAGCTGTTAGTCCGATTTGCTGATTGGCTGTGTAACAATCGGGGACAGCTCAGCATTGTCCGTCAGCTATTGTCAACAGTTCGTTTGGCAATCATCCCACTTCCTCATCCGGATGGCACAGAGCTCACGCAACGTCAGATTGACCGAGTTCGCACTGAAACTCGCCGGCGTTCGAATTCGGATCGCGCAAGATTTTGTCTCAAGTAAATCGTGTTTCACATTTGATTAGGTCTCAACCATCGCTTACCAATACCAACTTTGAATTTAATCTAAACAAGTTGAACAGTTAAGCTGAGTCGGCTTTTCATTCCAGGGGTAAACATTTTATTGTTTGTCATAGATTTAACTAGATGATGCTAATTAACCATTAGCTTCTGTTTATCTCGTCGGTTTGTGAATTAAACGATATCATACACATGCAAACTGATTTTACAACGAATTGTTTAACCTCATGACCGCAATAGACTAATTTTTGACGTTATTGCTTCGAATGGAAATATTTCGACTGACTCATTTTTCTGGGTACTGGTGTGAGTTTGGCACGGTGTTTAGCTTTATGCTTATGCGGTCACGACGAGAGCGAAAAAACAACCAGAACATCATATCGAAAGTACAGTTGAAAAGACTGTCAACCTGCATGGATAAATCTATTTAAAAATATGACCTAATCAGCACAAGTGTGTGGCTGAACAAGATGACCTGAACGACCAAAATGGGTTTTGAGTTGTACGACATCGATTTTACGTCTGAATGTCACTCTGACATGTTTTACTATTAGGCATAAATTAAGGACTCATCATTAGCTGAGCATGTGTTGAACACTGGCCATTATTTAGATTTTGACAATGTGTATGTACTGCAGCGGCGGTAGTTGAAATCCCTAAGGTTGGAACACATGCGGTTAACAAGATAGACGAAGCTAAAATCTCCACAATATGACACTCGCTGCTGAGATGGATGAATATTAATTAAATCAAAGTTCTGCAAAATGTTTTGGACAATTTTATAACCTAGTTAGCTTTATGCACAACTGTCACACGTTTAGCCATTCGTGTCAAATGACCTTGACCGATATCACGCTGTGCTGGGAAAATTGGTTGATAGATCTTGTCTGTCTACACGACTTGTCATTCCTTTTTAATTGGGTGTTTAGTGATGCGACCAATTAGTGGCGGTGGTTAGGGTGTTACTTAATCACGTTCTCTGTTCTGACCAATACCATTGGTCTGACGAAGCTTCTGTTTCAGGACTGAAACGTTACCCAGAAAGGCTCTAACCGTGTTTGTAAGGAGTGGGGATGTGAGCACCAGAATGTATTGCTTTAACCGAGTGTTTTACAAATTTATTTTCATGAATGCCACTTAAACAAGTTGGTTGCTTATGACAGTCAAACGTCGGTCCCAGGTTATTAAGTTGTATAGTGCGTAGCAGCTAAACTACTTAAGAAATGGACAATCGCTAACCCTTTGAGCTGTAAACCAATTGTTTGTTAGATGAGGATATACTATAGTTTATAGTGAATTTTCACAGCAACATTTGAGTGTCCAGCTAAAGTTGATAGGGTTGTTCAGCTGTCAATCAATTTTAATGGTATATTTTTCAATATTGCTACTGTAGCACTTCTGGCTATCGGTAATTAAGCGATTATTAGCTATTAATTAATAGGTAACACAGACATGATTTACATGTTTATCAACCTTAAAAAACCAACCTAACTTGTAGTTTTACACATATATACCTATATGCATCTATAATGGCTGTAATGTTGTAGATTTCGGTTAATGATGCGTGCACTATGGTTGATTTTAACACCATTTAATTGTTTTGTAAATATTCCAGCGTGTTAGCTGACTAAATTTTCAGGTAGCGTACGGTGCTAACTTTTGGATGATTGAATCACAGGACGGAGTACGAGGGCACGAGCTGGTCACTGGTGGAATGAACTTTGACCCTAAAGCTGAAAATAATCACGCATTCTTCCATGAAGGTTGTTGGCGAAATGTACCATGGAAGCTCCCAGTCATGAAACCTCTGTTCGAAAATATTCGAAATTTCATGCGCTGGCCCAAACATTTCACTATGTGATACTAAAATCGATAGTCTTGTGCTTACACTGATGCGGTAGAAACCTCAAAACACAAATTAACTTCAACCACACACCCACAACCGGTTTCATGTTGTTTGCGCTCATCAAGTAGGGACAGTACGATCAAGATCCACACACCTTAAAACAGTGGAGAAATGGTAAATGTGGTAAAAGCATATAAGCTAGTGTTGGATAAGGTTGGCACTACCAACCTGTTTAACCACATGTGCCTTATTTGTATGCATTTCTATCACACACACCCCACGACCGGTTTCGTGTAGTTTGCACTTATCTGGTAGATATAGTACGGCGTGTGATGGAAATGCATGCAAATGACGATCTTCGTTCAGAATATGGGTTTTATCTCCATTCACGCATGTGCGGGCACATGTGTTCGAACTTGCTGGTAATGCCAACCTCATCCAACAGTGGATTACAAGCTCAACTTGTGTACAAATTAGCCCGTTTGACATTTAAAGCAGCGATACAATTTCGTTCAATTTGAACTCTTGCGATTTATTTAACCATAGCTGTGGAAGCCTTATTTTGTTAATTTCAATTTCTGACCCGTGTAAAGTATCACATCAGATTGTTGCTTGATTCTAAAAAAATGTTAGAGGCATCTTACGGTAATGGCCGATTTAGTTTATACATTCACTCAATTAGCTTTACTATCTATACACATTTACAACTATCTGCATTAATAAGCTTCAGAAGGCTCTTCACTCTTTCAGAAACCCGAGCGAAGGAAGAATCGGTAGTGGAGCGTTTGAGGAACCGATGAACCATACATCAATCGATCTTTGGAAGCAACTAATTTGTAAGTAATCCACTGGGTATCTTACCACGTATCTATTACGTGATTGACAAATATGATGAATATGGCTCAGCTTATATCGTGTTGGGATTGGGACCATATAATTCTTATATACTAGCCTGGGAATCCCAACACCCTAGCACGTAGTTGAAAAGTGCAGACTAACCGAATGAATTGAATTGAGCGGTCGTAGTGCATAGGTGAGAAGTGTTGTTGTGATGACATGCAAAACACGACCTTCAGTATCACAGTTAAATGGCGTGGTTTATGTTAGATCGAGTGCCCTCGAAGCCTGTGCAAACATCGGAGTGGACTTGATTGATCTGATGCCTTCCTACTCTCACTCCTTATAGTAGTATAGTGGATGTTGCTGTTAGCTGTTGAATTGAGATTATGGAGGCACTGGATGAACTGTGCCAATCGAACGTGAACTGCATATCCCCGTGAATGTTTTGAGTGAGACAGTAACATCCAAATCGGGGAGCACATTCAATCAAAACGATGTTGGTGATAAAAACCATGTGGTTCTGTTGTACACACAGTCCACGTGGACAAAAGGAGACCAACGGTATTTAAGCGATTGTCTGTGAACAACCAAGCTGGATGCAAGCGATAAGAAAATTCAATACCTCACAAGCGTCTGTTCAATGGATTTTGACTATTTGAATCGAACTTCTGATGTTATCCTCTAATGTACCAACTTAATTACTAAATGGCGTGCTTGCTTAACTCTGTCTAATCAAGCGAAAATAAAATAGTTTACATGTTCAACTCAGTCTATCTAGGTGAGAATAATGTAACTTTTCAGCAACTTCTAATCTGTATATACACACGAGAAAGATAGCTAAGTGAATGAGAAAGGTAATAATAATAAATTTCAGGATGTTTGTCTAAGACTAACATTTCAAAAAGATGAGCGTGTTTATATTATTGATTGCCGTTCAGTTAGAATGAAAATCACTAAATAAATTTGTCTCGTGCGTTAGATTCGTTCGATTGAACATATGCAACCCAAATCACAAGCTATGTCGCAACTGGTGTCTGGCCAAGAGGGTGGTATGGTATCGGCGATCTGGAACGCCGAAGTTTGCTTGATTTGATTGCACTGTCCCCAGAAATGGTGCAATATTTCTGTACTGCGTGCAAATCGATTTGCTATAAGAACTGAGCTACATGGCAAACAAGCTAGAATCTCATTACCATTTTCTTTTATATCTGTCTAGGTATAGATAACTTGGCTGTATCTGACTGTCTCTGACTCTGTAGCACTTTGTCTAGAATTTCATATAAACATACATACATATATGAACGCATAAACACATGTACATGTGTACATACATACATATATGTATACTTACATACATACATACATACATACATAGATACATACATACATACATACATACATACATACATACATACATACATACATACATACATGCATAAGTACCTACCTACCTAGCTACCTACCTACCTACATACATACATACATACATACATACATACCTACATGCATACATACATACATACATACATACATACATACATACATGCATACATACATACATACATACATACATACATACATACATACATACATACATACATACATACATACATGCATACATACATACACATACATACATACCGGCAGCAGTCTTTGCTGACCCGATTAGTTCGTGATCTCTCATTGCCTTGACTAAGATCGATATCGACCGAACCTTGCTTAATCAATAACACGTGATATGGAATGTTATTTTTGTTTACCGTTTGATGTTGATCAGTTCCATTTTTCCATTTGCTAATGCATGTATTGAAAAGTTTGATGTGAAATACCGAAAGGATATCCTTTGCTATCATTATTAATCTGTGACACATTGGAGGACTATTAAGTAAGAGACAACAAAAGATCTTAGATTAATAGCATACTTGCTAAATTGGAATTCGATCAAATCGAGGCGATATGAAATCACCTTGCCCAACACATCAGCATTGATCACAACTTATTCTCCTACTAGACCCATGTTTCTAATTGATTCGTCATAAATCAACAGTAAATATAGGAGAATATTATATAATTCGATGTCTCGTTTCGTTTAATTTTTTATTCATGCGTTGTATCAACAATGCTAACCCAGTTTTGCAAGCAGCAAATTGTTCGCGTCCAGATGAACACACGAGTATACAATAAGCATGCGGTGAATTTCGTCATTAGTTGGAAATGTATAATGTTTTCCATCAAACGGTTATCTCATCATTTATCGAAAAACATGATAAACGCGAATTTTCTCTTCTCAACAGTGCTGACGAAAGTAAACCAAAATCACACTAAACGTTGGTGGTGGGAAGGGGATATGGGGCGCGGTGATTTTTCCCTACACCTACTGCCCGAATTGGACGGACTGATTAGATGGCTCCGCCAGTATCAACCAAAAGCCATTTTCAGTCTCCCGACTGCGCACAGGACTAGCTTTCTATATGGAATCGGTATGGCACCATTCATTTCTATGGTCTGTATATACGGTGTGAGGGTTTATTGATTTTAAACGTTCGACTTTGTCGAGCATAACAAGAAATAACTTGGCTCGGAATATTCTGCTTCCAAAGGTCTACCACATACCAATGTCTGATAAACATTATTACCAGGTTTTGTCTTTTTTGTTCAGCTTTAATGTTTTTCAGTTAAAAAATAAGTCTTGGTGTGTAAGTGATTGGGATGTGAGCATCACAACATATATGTCTTGTCTATGTTATATATTCATCATAGTAAAATTTAGCACAAACACCTTTGAACCATTATATTACGAATCACCTTCGACATACAATTGATTGGAATATGTTTGGGGCATGCGTGTATTCATCATACAAAGAGATTTCAGTACAATCGGTTGCAGCAGGCTTTGGGTAACGTTTCACTTCTGACACAGAAGCTTCGTCAGACTAAGTGAGATAGTCGCGACAGGGAACATGGCTAAGTAGCAGTCAACCCACCACCTCCGTTTTAACCTTATCGCTAAACAGCCCACTGTAAGCCGAGAGGCTGTCAAGTATAGTAGGCATGGCCAGGATCAGCGGTCGATTTGCCTAATATTCACATCAATCTAATGCAAATGGATACGGTCAAGGTCGGTTGACACTGTGGCCCACATGCATAAAAGTACATCACTAATGCGGTTACGCGATCGATTGGAATATGTTTGGGACCGATCGTGTTTTGGGTAACGTTACCCAAGAACTGTTCTAACCGATTGCACTCAAATTTCTTTGCATAATGAAGTTAAGGTGTGAAAAAATAGAAATCTAATTAACTATTAGATAAAAGGCGAATACGAGCTATTTACGTTCGCATCAGTGCTGAGATCCAGATTGAGGAGATTTCTGCCCCTTCCACTTTTTAACCGCCAGTCTACCTGCGCTACTTAGTCATTTTCTTCTCTTGATTATCAACCTTGGTCTGACGAAACCTCTTCATTAGAAGTGAAACGTTACTTGAAAACTGTTCTAACCAATTGCATGCAAATTTGTTTCCATGTAATTGGAATAACTTTTCCTTAAATGAAACTTGTTTTTAACTGATTGTAAAAATCCAATATCTATTGGCCAGATCCTGCGGAGACGAATTTCGCCAAGCAGCTTACGAAAGACATCCACGACTGGCTCGGGTACCTGACAAACCTCATTGTACCTGCGATGCATCAACCTCCGGAATTTTGTCGTTGGGTGTTCCATGCTGATCAAGCAGACACGAATGAGAATTTCGCCAAACGTGCAACGCTGGCGTTGGCACTGGCTTCGGTTTCGCCTAATTCGGCCACTGACGATAGCGTTATACTCTCCAGCGCTTCATACCGTGCCCCACTACCGTTACAAGCCCCAATTAGTCTCGGTTTCTCGATTTGCCCAGCGTGTAGAACACCGACTCCCGTTGGATTAGCTCGGATATGGAAGAGTTTTCGGTTCCCTAGTTTACTGCTGGGTCTCATAGGGCATGCCACATTAAGTGTTCCTGGAAGTTCGGGAATAATCGGAGAAGTACGGGTGAGTCTTGAAACGTGACTATAGAGAAATTATTTCAATTCTACGTGAGGATTGACAGCAATCCTTATTACATATTTCAGTCCACAACAGGTGATTTGGTCCCAATATCCCGTGTGCATTTAGCGAATGTTCGAAGCGAACTGATGACAAACATGTCGTCTGATCATGGAAGATTTCGCGTCGTATTACCTCCCGGTAAATTTCGATTGAGCATCAGGGCTCCTGGTTTCGTGGATCTCACTGAAATAATTAATATTGACGTTCTTCGTGGGCCTAACTTCCATGTGTTTCGAATGATACCGTTGAGTGGATCATCTGGGGGCGCTCACGCACGGTTCGTGCTGATCACAGGTCAGTGTTGGCTAGCATTTTAATATCAAAAAATCAAACAACTTGTCTCCGCAATCCTTTTCTTCACCTTGGTTATTTATAAGCCTTTTGGTACTTGTTCTGAAACCACTTCATAATTCCGTATTTAATCACAGGGGTTAGTCGTTCGCACCCTAACTAACCATGGCTACAAAGTCAAACATTATTTTCCACATTATCCCTTTTCAAGGCGAGCTGAACCAAAGCTTGCTTCAATCCTTTCGTCTCCACTCGATGTGGTCATGCAGTTTGGAAACCGTAGTGGAATGTATGTGCGGGGATTTGAGCAATACAAAACACTGGTAATCTCTCTCTTGACGGTTTGACCAGGAATCACTGTGTGATGCTGGATTTAAATACCATGATGCGCTTTGCAGAGGTAATATACGGTGATTGCAATATTAAACCGCGTTTATCGCCATACCGCTGTTTCAAGCATCGTTTCATCGAAGTTTTTGTCTTCACTTAATTAGAGTAAACTGTCTGAAAACGACCGGGCATGAGCACAGCAATACACTGGTTTAAAAATCTCTTCGATTTCAACATCCACGGTAAAAAATTTCTTAGTTCAACCACTGTCCACTTACAGCAAACCTGGATAGCTGTGCAGTCACACGTTTCCAGTCAAAAAAACTCAAATTTTTCAAAACATATTAGCAAAATGGAGGTGGTGTCGTTGAATGTGGCATTTAAGGATATCCTGTGTACGTTCTTGATCAGAGTACCCGTCTATACTCATTTATTATTGCAGCATTGAATATTTTGAGGTCAAACACATTATTATTAGTTGTGGTCTATCCCACGACAAACAATGATTCAGCATCCTGTCCGATGATATTTAGCACGATATATTTGACCGCCTTCAAATCATAACTGTAAGGCTACTTCCTTCAGAACCAATAAGATCCAATAAGATTAAGTTCAATTACCACATGGGAAAAAGCATTCAATGTGCCGACACTTTGATATGACAACTTTGCGGTATGTAAGAGATTTTTTCAAAGGATTATCCTTTCGGATTCACCTTCCAAAATATTTCAATTGCTTACTATCGCTTCCAGGAATTTCTATCGGATGTTTACTAAGCGCAGCCACGATTTGGATGACCTTTCGATTTTGTTGTCGACCGCGCGCACCGTATGCCATCAGCCGACGGTCAGTTGGAGATCGTGCTTACCCATCCAGCGACAACGAGCACACCAATCAAGATGTATATCGATTGCTCCCTGTTAGAAGTTCGAATTCGGGCGCGGGTGTTGAAGATGATGTTGACGAGAATCTCGACCGAAAATGTGATCAAACGAAAGTTGCTTTTAAAGGAAAACCGTCGACATCACGAAGCATAAACAAAAAACATTACGTGAAATTACCTCAAGAGGATGAGTTGGAAGAAGTGGAACTGATCTAGTCATGTTGTCGTGTCTTGTCTTATTGCATTTATATTTTATCATTTGGCATACACACGTGTCTACAACTCATTGTTACAGCTGGTTGTTTGCGAAGATTAATTTGGGATTTAAGGATGCAACATCATTGCTTTGTTGCTGAACTATGTTGTGAAGTTGAAAAGGTTATGCGTTTGCGAAGGTCCTTCTGAAGAAGCAACGGCAATAAATTGTTTTGCTAAACTTAAAGTTCCTGACGCATTTGTGGTTTGAATTACAGGACTGCTAGACTACCGGTTAGGTCGAGAATCGGTATATCATACTAACAACCTAGTGAATTGAAAATGGGAAAGATTACAGTGTACTTTTTGAAACGTTCACTAATCGGTCAAAAGTTGTTTCAGACCGATTGAGTAGTCAATATCATGAAAAACGATTGCTCGTAACTATACTTTAATGCTAATCGTCTGAGAAATATGCTTTGAGGTTTGCAGTCTGATCGTGTTTGAATTACAAAAATTGTTAAAGGTTCACCAAATACCCTATCGTTTGATTGTTCAAGTACACTTCGACAACCTTCGCTGCAAAACGTGGTGGTATCAGCCTGTAATATCGCGAACGCCCGTTCGCGAGACTTAGAATGCTAAAGTAACCGACGAGTATGGCATGCTAAAGCGAATGTCAGCTTGGTGTCACAATAGAAAGCAGGACGTTTACAGCGTCATTTGAGGCCAGGAAAATCAAAGAATTTGGATATCAGTTGGAAAACAATAAAAACAGCGTACAGATCAACTTTAAACTCCGTTAGTTACTCGAACCAGGCCGTGCATTACAACAAGGAATTATGGTTAAAAAGTTAATACTTTGCAACACCACAGGATTACGGTATGAATAAAAATGTGAAAAATAATAGTAGATAACGAATAGAGTATATGAAATGTATGGCCCAGTACAATTAAAATATTAGGCATTCGATCCAATCTAACAAACAATCTGCTAGAGAAGTAATCTCAAATTTATAAAGCTTCATGTCAAGATTCGGGCAGAGTTCGAGCGTATGAGCGGACATTCG
Source organism: Atriophallophorus winterbourni (assembly GCA_013407085.1). Taxonomy (NCBI): domain Eukaryota; kingdom Metazoa; phylum Platyhelminthes; class Trematoda; order Plagiorchiida; family Microphallidae; genus Atriophallophorus; species Atriophallophorus winterbourni. The sequence goes on from JACCGJ010017411.1 coordinate 29,154, forward strand.
TCATCCTCGGCCAATAGTTCCAATGGAGTTCGGTTAGGCTGCACCACCTGGTCCATTACGCTCAATTTCGCGATCAACGAAATCGTAGTGAAAGTGTAGGCTGGTTTGAGGGGTGTGGAAGTTAAGAGGACAATCGATCTAGGATGTGAATGACGTAGGAAATGACCCCCGTATATGATGCAACAATCCCAAGACTAAGTGACGTTCAAACCTCCAAGATGAGGAGTACTCGCACCTAACAAACGAAAAACACTTACCTGAAACACAGTTTAATATGCCAACCCAGAATTAATCGATGGCTTCATTTTCCTCAATAGCTGTATATCTGCTGATCGTTGTGCTAAAGACGAAATCTCAGCGTGCGACAACGAGACGTTGCAGACTAAAGGCCGAGTGTACAATGCAGTCGTGCGTCTTAGGCCACACTATTATTATGAAACCTGGTTTGTCCTAAAAGAAGAAATCAAACGGAATTTTGAATCGGACACTCTTAGCCTGTTTACGATTTCTTACAATCGGCGGGAGCATCACGTTATCAAGATAGATGCCTGCGAGGGTTGGCAGAATCCAGATGTTATGTTCAAGCATGCTCGATTGCGGCGGTTGGGAAACTTTAAGATTGCATCTTTACTAGTTACTGTACCGCGATCGTTCGGAGAGCCTGGTAGAAGTTGAAATCGAACGCTTGGCAACTAGTATATGATGCTTTGTGATGAAGCTGAACGTAGCGTGGAGTTGAGTCAGAAATATCCGTTTGCCAGGATGGGTTCCACAATATCGTCTAACAGGTGACTCGAAAGATTACGTGGTATGGCTTTCAACCGAATTCAGTGTAATATCGTTAACGAAGATACATTTAGAGTTCGCATATTTAGCTTGCCAGTTTTCCTTTTACGCGATTGCTTATCTGCGCAACATGCTTCATGTTGCTTGGCACTTTGCTTCATGATGATAATACGAGAATACAAAAAAACCGAAACCGTTATTCTTAACGAACTAGACAACCACAACAAGATAGCTGGGAATATGTTTTGCCTCAAAGTATTCAATGGTTAGCTGTCAATTTGGAATGTGTCTGGAATTGGCGCCTGTTTGGTATATTATTGCAACCGAAAAGTGCGGCAACATACTCGATTACTGAAAACCAGTCTATTATATAGTCACCCTTTATTGGTGCTTTACTTTTCAGTAAATGTTTCATACGAATTTTAGTATGCTTTTGAACTTTTAGCGATTGACTCTCACGCTGAAAGTTACACTCCATATTCTATTATGGAGAAACGCAGTACCGATATTTTTCGGAACCTACAGAACCTGGAGTCTAAGTTTGTCCAGCGATTTGCGAAGAATGATCAAGATATAAAATCGTAGCATATCAGCTGAAACGAACACCCAAATCTATAATAACATCTGTATATGGGCAAATTAACAGTCCATGGGGACCGGTTAAAAATTTAATAAAACGAAATGGAAAATGAATTTCTAAATAAAATTGTACAGCGAATCGCAGAAACAAGTGAAATGAAACACGTATATGATTCTGGGTGTCTGAAGGAGAGTGCCTATCACATGGTTGTCTGGTTGCCGACGTTTTCGGTTGGCTCACGAAGGTCCCGAATGAAGTTGACAATGTGTGTGTATGAGGGATCGTCGGGATCGTTGGGTTTACTAATGTAGGTATGATCGGAATCAATGTGGACCACGTGACCCAGTTCGCGATCTGGAAAATGATTCAGCGGCGGGGGGGGGTCATAGGGGTGAAAGGGAGATGGGTGGAAATGGTTATGGTAACAAGCGTGAGGCATACGCGCATACACCAGACGACAGATATAACGTCGTGTTGTGCTTGTTACTAAAGCCTCTGGCCGAGAACCGATACAAAATGACGACTCTTGTCAAGCGAGGTGAATAAAACAGCTCAATGAGATTTAAAATAAAGTGCCATGTGGACGATGTTCAACAACCCAGGTTTTTGATTCTATTATACATTGAAACGTGTTGTGTATGCTTTGTAAATGTTGCAATATTTAAATGGTTCGGGTAACAATAGGATTGAATGAAAACATCAGTGCACGCAGCTAAGAAGTGAAGTCTAGATGCGTTTTCAAACGCTCAATTTTAACAACGAAGCAAAGCACCTTTCCTTTTTATGGCAGTCGGGATCAGCTTCCAGCAGAAAAACTAGCACGAGAAGCTCGTCACAAAACTACATTAGATGCACTGCATTGTGGTGCTTACATCGCTATCCCTGACACACCACCAAATTAGGTGGTGCATGCCGTCAGTACGGTGCACCCGCGGACAAATAAGGGGTGGGGTGAAGCAGGTCAAAGTCGTATATGTACCGACAGACTGGGTATACACGATCGAGCATCAATCAATATCGATCACGAGTGTGAGAATAGTTCACCGTGTAGACATTGTGATATTCATTAATTTAGTCAACACACGAGTTCCGAAGCGGTTGTGTTCTCTTTAACCTACAAGCGGGCCAGTAGTGCATCACATCTATAACATTGCTAGGGGTTTAATGTTGATGATGATGATGATGATGATGAGAACGATGTGGAAAGCTCAAACACGTTTCCCACGACTAGCAATAGAAAGAACAGAACAAGACGGGATGCATAGCGAGGATCAGAATCACCTTCTGATCATTATCATCACTACCCCAGTGGGGACACACGGAAACTACAACTTAAAATATACCCGCGTAAGGACAACGTCATGTGAATGAATGAATGAAAGCACAAGCCTGATCCAGGCAGTGTCCGTGCAGTGGCAGACTACACGCGGGCTAAGATACTGTTAGGTTGCCCAAGCCTAGACAGATATGAGAGAGAAAATAGAGTAGAAATGATAGCTAGACTCCAGTGTGTTTCAGCATGCAGCCCACTACCGTTGGTCAATCAATTTAGCACGGTACTAAACCCTAACAGACAGTTGTACTATAAAAATACGTAGAAGTGAGCTAAACGTACACGGAAAAAGCTAAGAGAGAACAAATGAAAAGATATGAAATCTTGTGTTAATAATAATAGTTTTGTCTCCAGTGGTGAACGGTTTGGTTTCTAGTCACTGGGACAACTATAGAATAAAGAAAAATGTCTTTGTTTTGCCTAAAACGGCAAGGACAATAATCTAGAGACTCGATGAACTATTGATAATAAAGATTATCGCAAAGATACACACGGCATACCTTCTTCGTCTCCCGGCACGAGTAGCACTGACCAGAAACGGTTCAGAGGAGTTTCTTTTGTCTCCACCATCGACAAAATCGGTAATTTCTGCCGTGACGCCCAGTGATGAAACCAAGAATGCAACCCAAGCAAGAAGGAGGAATCTGAAGTAGACCGAAGTAGAGGGAGAATGGTTCGTGGATCGAACTGGTAAGAATAAATCCGAGTTTAGAAGCAACACTGATGCCAGGTACTATCACGTAGTCATTTAACTTGTATTCGAATATACAGAGGCAGTAAATGAGGGGCAAAGTACCAACAATCAATGGTAAGGGCGGAGGTAACGAAATTATACAGAAACTTGAACAACAATCGAAAACTTTTAGTATTCTATGAACGATCATGGGGTAGATGCTGTGTTATTAATCGATTCCCGATACAGAAGCGTGACAATACGGAGTGTAGCACTCATTTAGAAGACGCAAACCGGTAGCAATTTTCGAACAAATACCGTCACACATCTACATATGGAACGATGAAGTAAGAGTGTAACACAGTATGACGGTTTGTACGTCGAATAAGATAAAACATGACAGTCCAACCTTAAAGTGAAGTAGTAAAAAGCATATGGAAGTAGGGTTGTTGGGTGTATTTAGCTATATTGCTTTACCGGTAGCAAACATAACTAGGAACTAGTGACTTGAGCGGTGTGCAGCATCCATAACACGTTTTATACTATAAGCAAACCAACGAAAAACCACGATGCGCAGTAAAACGCACTTCTTTCCAGTTGTATGGCTTCCGGGGTTAACGTCCATCGCAAAGGACGACGATACAATCCCAAGAGCGATTGATTGCCACGGTGTGGTGCGCTCATGAACACGATTCCAGCGGTAGCTCGAGTTAAGTCAGAATCTTCCTCTGGAATAGATGACGTTGCTGCTGATGCGTCATGGACGGTTAAACGATCATTATTTTTCTCAGGTTGCGGTGGTGGACTGTTTGATCTCAAATTTTCGTCGTCAGATTGGAAATACCACGGAGACGCGGGTGATTCGTCACCGGTAACGCGGAAATTATCAATAATGTCGAGTGAGAAGATTGCGCTTTGCGATTTTTTAGGACTCCCATTGGTTTCCGATGAACTGGGGACTTGCTCTATCGTCGGAAGGCAGGACATTCGCAGAAGTTCTTTGACTAAGATGCCTGAAAGTTTAACAGCAAACATGCATAGCAATCGAAGGTTTCTAGAAACTTTTGAGAGAAAAAAAGCATGCCATGATATCTGATCGAGATAAACAAATATCAGCAAGCGTATGAAGCACACGCGTTAGCTGTCAAGTCAGCAACTCAATGTAACGAAATTGAAGAGCGCTTAAATTAAGCTTTGATTGACGCATTTCAAGAAATGCGTCCACATTGCCCATGTTACGCCGCAGTTTAGCTTATCTCATTTACGTACGGTATGGTATGAAAGCACAAGTCTGATCCAGGCAAAGTGCCGCACAGCCAGAGAATGCACGTGGGCTAAGATACTGTCAAGTTGCCCTGGCCTTGACAGATATGCGGAAGAAAAAAGAAAAGGAAATGGTGGTGAGACTACAGCCTGTTTCGGCATGCAGCTCACTACCGGTGACCAATCAATTTAGCACGGTGGTGGAAGACTATTTTTAAATCAATGATGAACATGGCCAGATATAAACAAAACTTGTATCACGAAACAAGGTATTGGTTTCTATTGGGTAGCGTATGTAGCACGATATGGGCCGTTGTTGTTCTTGGCCTATTTCGGGCGATGTCGGTTTTATGTTTCACAGCGTTTCAGATGACTGGACAGCGCTATTCGGGAGTAACAATCTCTCGCGCAGAGCTCACAGCGATAGACAGTACTCGTCAGATCGGTGGAAGTTGCACGCTGGCCGCATGAACTAAGTTCAGTGGCCGAGAGCAGTTTCTGCTCTTTCCAAGCTTGAAGATAAGGCTTCACATAGTGACTCAAAAGTGAGCGAACAAGAGCAAGCTCCTATAAACTTGTATGGACAATGTCAAGAGTGTTGGTCTCCTTCGGTCGATGGATGTACATCACAATCACATGAATTTTCATGTTCAACAGCTTTTCGAATGACTAAACAGTCCGATTCAGAAGGAACAATCTCCCTCGCAGCGTTTGCAACGATAGGCAGAACTCGGTCGTTCGGCGTCACTTACACGCCGTCGGCGTGATCTGCGTTCAGCAGCCACCAGTTGTATCTGCTCCTCCCAGCTTGCAGACGAGTGTAGTGTTTAAGTGAATGGGATGCGAACAAAACGAGATTGAAAAGTTGCATTGTTTCACAACAAGTTGGATTGAAATGAATGTTTCATGTGAAAAGCCTAAAACGAAACTGGCAATCAAGTTCTTCGTTAATCTGAAATGACGATACGACTGACAACGAGACGGATCAGATCACCACGGCCAAGCTTTGGAAGGCCGAATTACACCAAGGAGCGCAGGGGATGCTAGCACTCCGAAAACGAAACAAATGTTAATATTCTGAATGAAAATTTGCGAGATTGTTACGTAAAATAAGTTTTAATACATTCGGCTCAGGTGAGTTTTCGGTAACATTTCGCTTTTGACGCAAAAGCTTACAGAAATCTTGAATACGCATCGATTTTGTAACCAAATTTATTGTGGCGACAGGTGAGGTCATGAACATTTGACTGCGCGCTGACCTTAAGATGCTGTGTTAGTTGTGAGTGCGGTCGGGGTTAATCGATTACAATGCACCCGCATGCTCTTATCGTGTGCACAAGAGCATCTACCCGTTGCAGTACAAGTGTCAAATTGTAGACATGCCCGCTCCGTTCACCGTGTACACGGCATTCGCGCCAGTAGCGTCGGCAAGGAGGTGATCAATATAGGGTTTTGCCTAACGCCTCTAAGCACTTCTACAAGATAAAAGTCTACGTAGCGTTCAAAACGTTTGAAGTTAAAGCGGAATCACGTGTTAGGACTGGTATTCCGAACGCTTCATATGATATTTCATTCTAGCGTTGGTTCTCTTCGACATCCGTCCTATTGAATGCCTGAACAGTCTGGTGTCCGTTTTAGGTACAAGCAGATTTCTCGGTCATCAGTGGGAGATATTTTATCTGAAATAATTGACGTTCGATAAAGCATTTAATGTAACCTTGATCTGAAAGGCGACGGCTTAAAACTCGTTGACCTAGTTTTCGGTCGTGTTCACCAATGCAAAAGTGTTGGGCCTTTTAGAGAGAATTCTCTATGGATCTAAACACCTGCTTTAAATGGACAGAGTTGCACCTGATAACCAATGGATTGAAGTTTCTATCCAACTACTGAACCTTGCGTCAAACATTCTAGCAAAGGAAGCGTCCTTATGCACGGTTCAAGTTCAATTGATAATGGAACTGCTATTTATATAGCTATGTCGCGCGTTGTGATAACCAATGCGTCGCCTACATAGAGTCATCTTCATTTTCACTATGCACAGCATTACACCAGTATCAATTACGGAGTGTTTAACTCCCATAAAAAACCTTGTCATATTAAAATTCTAAAAGATGGGAAAGGGTGAGACCTATAGCAGATTAGGCACAGACATGAATGAGGTGCCCACTGACTGTTTTGTTGGTAAGTGGGTTGGGACAATGCAAGGTCACCTATTCCTAGACAGGAGAAAAATTAGGGTTCTCAACTAAAGCCTTTCGCTAAACAGTTTTACCCTCAAAGCAGTGGGTTGAGACTGTATTCCTCTGACCTCTATCCATCGACGGTCCTGGTATGAGTAGTTCTGCTCTGGAAGAACAGCACCATCGCACCACGTTAAGGTCCAGTCTCCGTGCGAAGGCGGAAAACCCGTATGGGACGGTGGCTCAGCTTTAGCCGTAAACCACTCTTCACGCCTAGCACCGCCATTAATATCGGGACACTCGGTCACCTCATGGCATCAGACGGCATCGGCACATAGCGCAAGTACCGTTTCGGTTTAACGGCCTCGGCTGAAACGCCTTTTGCTAACGAATAAAACAATCCGGATTATCTGATCGACCAAAGTCGCAACGGAGAGAAATTGTTGCTGGGTGAGCCATGTTGTACCTTGGCCACAAACGCCATCTGCACTAAGTTCAAATTCAAATTGTCTGACTCGCCCATGGCAACCAACATCCGTCGTTCCCACTATGCACCTTCCTACGCATAGATCGATAGAACGCAACGACTGTCTCTGCTGCAATATCGATGACTCATCCATCATAACAGCGAGTACTAGCGAAATTGGTGAACCCATTCTCGATCCATCAAGATGGTGCCTGAGTTAACTACCAGGTTTGTGAATTGCAATACGTTACTGGTGTTTAGTTTGGTAAACAATACGCTCACGTCAAAGCAAACCAGCAACTTGTTCTTTTCTCAACTGTAAGAGACCTTAGGCTCTGTCTAAAGTTGAAGAAGTTTTTAATGAATGACTAGAAATTCCAAACCAGCGATAACAACAATTGTGACATATCTTTCATATATCATGTATTTCACAAGGGCTTTAGTTAAGAGCACTTCAAATTTTGTCTATATATAGAGAGAGAGAGACAAGCATATACTATTCATATAATACTAAAATTTAGAGTACAAATAACTGTACACTTGGTCGAGTTTTTTAAATTATACAGTGTATACGGGTGTTCAATCGTGCAGCATTTCTGTGCTGTACGGCTAACATCGTGCTAAATTGATTGGCCAACGGGAGTGAGCTGCATGCTGAAACACACTGGAGTCTCCCTGCCATTTCTATTTCCACCCTCATATCTGTCTAGGCTTGGGCAACTTGACAGTATCTTCGCCTACGTGCAGTCTCTGACTGTGTGGCACTTTGCCTGGATCAGGCGTGTGCTTTCATACCATCTTACCATACCAATCGAAATATGCTCGTCTTAAGGTTTTATGGGCCTACCGAATAGACATAAGGCATGGATTCCTATTCATCCTATTATGGAATGAGTTGGATCAGCGACACATGAGCTACCAAGATATTCATCATAATTGCTGAATCCACTGATTGGCAATACCGAGTCGTTAATGAAGAACTTATTTGACTTTAGTCAGCGCTCAAGGTCTGTTACAGTTGAGGGAGATGGCTTATTGGTTATCGTTGAACTTGAGCGCTTTGGTTGATGACGTGAAAACCATTAGCGCTTATAAAGTAGCGAAACGGGCATTTAGGTCAACTACGATTTTGACAGATCTTACAAAACCAGGGGCATACAACAGATCATAAGCGGTTAAATACTAGCCACTTTTCACTCCACGGGCTAAAGGAAATAGATTGAGAGTGGAGAAATGATGGAATGCATGAAAGGGACATACCGCCTGCAGAATGAGTGATCCATATAATTGGACGCTGTCCGATCCCAGCTGCATGCAACTGTGGGAGGATCTTTCGAGCTCGCGTATCGATTGTTCGCCTGAAGAACAACCAGGAGAGTGACAAAATGTAACGAAAATGGAGAAAGATAGTTTTTGAATAGAAATATCGGGATTCTAGGCAATATGTTATAGGACATTTTATATCAAGCATACGAGAAAAAAGAAGAAACATGTGTAAAGTAAATTGCAAGCGTTGACGCTTCAGTCGATAATTAAAGAAAAGGCGGACTATTACCTGTACATGTTTAGTGTGCAATCAATCCATATAGCAAGAGGGTGTTGTTTGGACAGGATAGCGAATGTTCTACGAAGGGGAGCAATTTGAAGCGTGTCGAATGTACGAACGTGTTATTGTCCAGTGCTTCTCTGTGGGCCACACCTTGCCAAATTTACCTGAACCCACGCGTGCCTTGCTTAACCTGGATTCAGGCTTATGATTTCATAAATATGGAGGATGTTGAGGCCAGTCGCTGGTTGAAAATAAACCAGGGGCATGTATATGATAATTCAACACGCATTAGTTACGCTGTTACACCAACTGCCCTTGATACTGAGAAGCAAGCGAGAAGTTGATAGGAACACAATGCTGCAGTACATGCTGATTAGTGGATCACGATTTTTAAGTGTACAGGTATTAGACTGTAAACGTGTAATTTCGCGCACATAAAGGCTTTCGTTGAACTGTTACCATGAATATTGAAAATTGAACTTGGCGCCAAGTTTCAGCACACGTGAACCAAAATAAATAACAATAAGATAAACAGGAGTAAATAATGGTAAACATAGGCGATGACCTATTGGAACACCTCAAAGTGATGGAAATATCGGCCGTTATTCATCTGAAGTATGTATGAAATTGCAAGTCTGGAGTCAAGCACATTACTGTACAATCTGAGAAGGCACGTGAGCTGAGATAATGTCAGGTTGCCCAGGCCCAGGCTGTGCGGCTAACATCGTGCTAAAGTGATTGGCCAACGGTAGTGAGCTGCACGCTGAAACACGCTTGAGTCTCACTACCATTTCTATTTGCTTTCTAATTCTTTTGTCATATTGTCTAGGCCTGGACAACCTGGCAGTATCTTAGCTCACGTGCAGTCTGACTGTGCGGCACTTTGCCTGGATCAGGCTTGTGCTTTCATACCATACCAATACCAAGACTGATATAAGAGGTAACGGTAGTGAAAATCAAGCGTGTTATCGCACAGTCGTGAAACTGAACTAAAGTAGACGCAACAATAAATAAAGTGATAAACTAACGTACTCAAATTTATCCACTGGGCAAATGGGATCCCAGATGAACGGGTTCAACGATGCATCAATAGCCAGAACTCTTGCCCCGGGAAATTCACGAGATAACCAATCCTGTGAAAATTATAAACAAAATGTTGAACAAAGAAAGCAAGCATACTGAATAGGGTGTTCGTTCTGTATGAAACGAAAAATAAAACTCACACGAGGCCAGCACTTAGTGGATAACGGTGCTTCATGTTCTTGCCCATCGACAATGGGATCCCTTTGTCTCCAAGTGTAAAAAACGCTACCTCGCATGCCATGTATGAAAACAATGTCGAACGAATAATTGGACTCATCAGAGAACGGGCTGCAAGAAGAAAAACATCAATTAATCGGGTATAGCAGAGATAAGGGCGAATCATCAGTAACATTCACACTCTAGACAGAACAATTATTAGTAAGCAAAGAGAGATTCGGGTAAAGTGGAGATAATCACGTGAATGTCATCCGTTTGCCAAGGACAGAACACTGAAAAAGTAATGTAACAACAATTCCAAACATTTTGTAAACAAGTATACGTAATACTGATTTAGAAGAAAAGCATCCTATGCTCGAGTGGTTTGAAGCAACTCGGCTATGCACAACAATTTCGATAAAATGGTTGCCACCCGATATCATTTGCTTCTGGCAGACGAGTAAAGCAAAATAAGTTGTGTTGCAGTTTCTTCTTGATCCCGAAAATCACTGTCCACCAATGTAAAAAGGGAAAAAAACTTTTATACCGAATAGATCGACCAGAATGTTGACAATCGATAAGGGTTTTAAACGTTGTTTAAGGTTCAAAACAATGAGTTAATCGGAATGTTACTAGTGGTTAAAAGCAGGGTGTCGAAGTTTAATCAATGAGGATATTTTATTGGTTAGGAGCAGTGATGTGTGTGTGATGTGAAAGCACAAGCATGATCCAGGAAAAGTGCCGCACAGTCAGAGACTGCACGTGGGCTGAGATAATGTCAGGATGTCCAGGCCTAGACAGATATGACCAAAGAAATAGAAAGCAAATAGAAATGGTAGTGAGATTCCAGTGTGTTTCAGCATGCAGCTCACTAACGGTGGCCAATCAACTTAGCACGATGTTAACCACACAGCACAGAAATACTGTACGATTGCACATCCGTTAGGAGCAGTACCTCTCATAATAACTTTACAAGCCTGGGCAACCGGCATTACCCAGCCATGTATTTCGACTGTGCGGCACTTTTGCCTGGTGGCCAGGTTTGTGCTTCTTTCATACATACATCATCCAAGCAAGTGAAACGTGTGTAATCAAGATTTCGTTAGCCGTAATGGGTCAAGGCGCTGATAATGATAAGGACTGCATCGAACCCGATTTAGCAAGGGTCACCAAGTTGTCATAGCCGGGGTGGCAGTGGGGATAGCTCCCACTGTTTATAAAATGCTCCCAATATGGCCTGCGTCCCTCAAATAGCTCTCTGACAACCAAGTCCAGCTCTGGCCTGCACGAGTGGCTCCCCGAGCCCGGCGGAACTGCTTCCTCCCAACAGGAGAAGGGGCGAGGGCGAGTGACTGGCGCCTGAAAACCAGTTTGCTTCGGGCAGATCTAGCTCGTTAGCCCGGGAGGGCATTTCATCTAAGGGAAGGAAAACCCTGATTTAAACCTCCGCTGCCTTGTGGGACACCCGATCGCGGGAAAGGTTTCGGGAGAAAACCCTGAGGAAAAACCTGGAACAGTCTGGTAGACCACCTCTTTCTGGCAACTCCCTGCTGCCTTGCAGGTCGCACTTGGTTGTGCAAAGGCTAGAGAAGCTGACTCGAACAAACGCCGAGTGGTGCTGGGGACGCCGCTTTGTACCCAAATTCCCAAGAATCTTCTTTGAAGCCGACTCATCCTCCAGGAGGAGATAGTCGCACAAAGTAAAGTAAAAAAGTAGGGCATCCATACACATGACGCTATAAGGCTAAGTACTTCTCTTAGATGCTCTCGGTCTGAAAATGTATAGTAAAAACGAGGGTAGTAGATGATGGCGATGCGTCTGTAATTCCCAATGTGAATTGTTCGCGGTATGGCGGCGTACCAAATCATGTACATAATACATTCTTTACAGCGGGCTCCGTGATATCACTTCAACCCCTGTGTATTGGAAACAGAAAGACTCGATAATACATAAAAAAATCTTCTGAAGAATAAATTACCAATGATATCTCTAGCAGGCTCGCATCAAAAAGATCGCCTACCTAAATCTGGATTCTTTCCTTGTTTTCTCTATTGGACTGCGTTCAGTACCCAGTGGATCACCTTTATCGCTTTTCTTGTCAATAAGTTCAGCTTCGCCTTCTGTAGAAGCTATTCAAGTGGGCTATAATGTGATTACTTGATTCCCGCGTCGTATCGAAGCATCTTATATGTACTGATTATGGAAGGGACAGTTTATCGATCACCCCGGAAGCAAGGCAAACCCACTGCTCTCGTCTATCACAGTATCTACTCCATGAAACCAGGCCATTTCGTCTTTTTATCACACTGACATCGCGTGTATTACTCATTATTTGCAGATGTCCGGTGGAAAGCAAATCCCCCAACCGAAACAGACTGATTCCACGCACCCCACCACCACCAGCAAAGTATCCCACAATGAACTTGCGAAATCCGTCGCACCACCCGGCCTCGTGCCGTCCACGATTTCCCACCGTTCGACTTCAAGCCCGGGCCCGTCCAATTCCACCAGCCGACCAAAGCTGAAAGACCGCCGCCAGCGAATTTTACACCCTCGACTTGAAATAAACGATTCCTGCTCCTCCGCCTCCATCTCGGGAACGACTCGATCCCGAAAGACGGTCATTCCGTTAGGTGATGATGCGCGGTACCCCGGTATGTCTTCCGTCTGTTTTATTTCGTATGCAAATCTGCCCTATAAGTTCGGATGTAGTCAGTTTACTGTGGATTGGTGTTCCAGGATTCCTCGGTAATGAGCTAGAGTCTGAATGCTACTAGTGCTCAGAAGATGAGCGTACAAAACCGAATCTGTTCAATATGTGTGAGTTCATCTCATGTAGTAGTAGTATATAGCGATCGAAGCAGACCATCCACCCGTCGTTAGTCTATTTGTAGCCGAGTTACCGTGTCACATCACCCCGTCTCCTCTTTATGCAAGCATAATTTCTTGATAACCTGGACAATTTTCTCAAACCCTGACCGTGTGTGTTCTATTTCTACACTTTTAAGTGGTTTGTGTGATACAACAATCCTTACTCTGTATGAAAGCACAACAGCCTGATCCAGGCAAAGTGCCGCACAGTCAGAGACTGCACGTGGGCTACGATACTACTGTCAGGTTGCCCAGGCCCAGATCAACCAACAGCTATATCCATTGCATTGGTCTCTATGATCTGTAGATAGCCACAAGCTTCGAGTCAGACAAAATGACTATACTGCCCCTAGCTATGGTTCTACTGAATACCAACTTGAGGTGCAATTTCATCCCAGGCCGTTAGTTATGTCTTCATTACTTTACTTTACTTTTGTGCGGCTGGCTCCACGGGTCAATTAGCCGGCTTCATTGATGTCTCGGATCGCACCAGCCCACGCACGTCGATCGGAGGCGAGATCGTTGCAGATCGTGATCCAGTCTCGTTCCCACCTGCGAACTCCGTAGACGGTACGCAGACCCATTGAGACATCATCATGAAGTTTCTTGGGGTAGTGTACAAGTGATGTCCCCAGCACCACTCGGTGTTTGTTCGAGTACACCTCTCTAGCCTTTGCACAGCCAAATGCAACCTACAAGGCAGCAGGGAGTTGGCAGATAAACGCGCTGTGCGCCAGTTATCTACCTACGGGACTTCTCTCCGGATTTTTCCTCGGGGTTTTCTCCCGAAGCCTTTCCCGCAATCGGGTGACCCACAAGGCAAGTGGGGGTTTGGGGTCAGGGTTTTCCTTCCCCTAGATGGATTGCCAGTAGCTGACGAGCTCCATCTGCCAGGAGCAAACTGGTTTTAAGGCGCCAGTCACCCGCCTTTGCCCCTTCTCCTGTCAGTAAGAGCAGTTCCGCCGGGCTTGTGAAAGCCACTCGTGCAGGCCAGGAGTTGGACTTGGTTGTCAGAGGCTATTTGAGACGCAAGCCTCGTGGGAGCATTTTATAGATAGTAGGTGGCTCATTCCTACTACCACCCCCGGCTGTGACAACCTTTGGAACCACAACCTCTTCACTGGGTGTGATTGAGCAGGTTGGTCGCATAATGGAATATACAACAAGTTGACCTCGAGAATGATTGTAAGATTGAATACAGCTCACTTCACCCCCTTTGTTCTTTCAGACACCGTGAGCCCCCCAGATGTGTCCGACTTGAATCTCCGCCCAGTGTCACGCAGTCCGCTCCACGAGAAAACCCCGTCCTCGGCGAGGTTCAACCACGGGAGCAAAAATCCCTTCTTTCAAAGCATCAAGCAGCTGTTGCACTGGTCCTCGCTCGGCAGTCAGTCTGCTCCAATGCAGTCAAGCGGAGTGGATGTGGACGATCGTCTGGCTGCCATTCTCGGTACGATGATTTGCTTTGTTGTTCCTTTTCTTTTGGTGGTCATTTTGCTGCGTTGTGGTGTTCAAACGAAGCGCGGTGTGGTCTATCAATGAGCTTGATGAATGAGGTTCCATCATCGCTTTCTTTCGTATCAGGGGTTGATGAATTACCCCGGGATCGCGTGAGATGTTGGAAAAACTGCCCACCAAGCTGTAGAAACAAGCCTTGGAGCGCCTGGTTCTTGAGGTCTCAAGGTATAGCGTATGCTTTGCAAATGTAAACAAGTGTGTCGTCAATCTAAAATTGGTCGATAGTTCCGTAAGGAATTGATAAGGACGAGATGCTAAGCCGGTGTAGCGTTTGCTAACCCTCGCCGTTTATGACGTCGAGTGTACAACGCAGTCATGCGTGTTATACTCAATGGTTGCGAAACCGGGTCTATCCGAGCATCATCATCATCAAAGACAGCATTACATCGGTAGCCCGTACCGAATGCTTAACTGCCATACAACCATGAAAAAGTAAAATCCTAAAAGATGGGGAAGGGTGGGACTTAATTGCTACGGTTTCTATAGAAGAGTAAGCACAAACAAACTGGGAAGAGGTGCCTACACCTCGAATGGAACATGCATTCAAACAAGTTTCGTGAACGAGTAGAGCAACATCAGCACGCAGCTTCTTTGCGGCTTTCACTGTCATGCATCATAACAAGCTTTTCTCGTCACTCCGCTTGACAACATACAAGGCTAAGCAAACACTCCAAGAATATGCTTAGTGCAAGACCGCCATTGAACACGGTTTCGGGACATATCCTGAAGCGTAACTAACCACTGCGATATCTGATCGCGGGGACACCAGCCTGGAAGACGCGCTGCGCCTACTTTGGAAAGGTTACTAGTAAGGGTTTTTAACTGCCTATGTCATGTAACGGTTTGGCCACCCCGAGATTTACGCCAATCAGG